>CM036941.2:25090262-25264262 GCA_020352615.2 Yoshiicerus persimilis
TTGTTAATTTATCAGTAATCAATTTTATAAATCTTTTAATTTTTACAGTTAAGTAAAGCAGTCTTATAAATGAAAATGTATTCTTGCATTGTTTTGTATAAAAATTGTGTATATTTTTCAAAAAAAATTATAAGTTTGAAATATTTGTTTTTATAGGTGTAAGCTGTGAAGCTATAAGAAGTATTGACACTTCCTGCTTCTTCATCTTGAAAAGTCACTGCACTGCAGCAGACACATAGTGTTAGTATGGAATGTTTGGTTAGACACCGAAAAACAACACGAGCGGTCGACTAGGCCAGGCAGGCCATTCATTTATTTTGTTTTGTGACAATCAATCCCCTCTGTATGTAAATGTATAGTAACTTAACAACACATGCAGTATCTCAATGGAGATTCATTCATATGACGTACCTAGGTTATATTGTTGTTATTGCTGGATCTTATGTACGTAGGATCACCATTGGATATTCTTTTGAATTACTTGTATATGTACATTAGTGCACAGGGAAGCGTAGCTTATTCTCTGTAGTACATACGTCGGCTCAACTCTAAAATAAATTACGAGGTTTCTAAAAAACATTTTCCAAGTTTGGGCATCGGAAAACAAAAAACTTCATGAGGTGATAGTTATACCAATTACCACGCTGTGTGATGTGATATACGCACATAAATGAATAGATTGGTAGGTACAAGAGAGAAGACTGCATATTTACATGTACCTACGTATTCTAATTATATTGCACTCTTTGGTACAAGTTAAATAGTACGCTAAACCCAATCCTATATATTTTTACCTATAATTTTTAGGATACAATGATCTATTGTATGCGTATAATAGTATTTGTATTATTTTAAGTTAATATTAACGTGGTCAATCCATTTGCATCAAAACTGCCATGCCATGACATGACAGGTTAACTTGTATTTATTTAATGTAATGCTATGTACGTGTAGGTATACACTTTCCAGTAGAATTAGTGATGATAATGATTACACACTCATTACGATATTCATTATCAACAAAATTCGATAGCCTTTGCTTTTCTGTGAACAATTTCCTCAAAGTGCCTCCAGCTATGCTTTGTGATGTGTTGTTAGCCTTACATGCTTTCAGGTGATACACAATTCATAAATACACCTGTGTATGTGCATCTCCTCTCCCTCTGTATTTATTTAAACACACAGAAAGAGAAAGAATGAAGAAAACAGCCAATGAAGATTTTTTACGTCAACTCGGATCGTATGTCACAAATTAAAATTACCTTTACATGCATAAACAGACATGCCGATGCAATCGAGTAAAAACACAACTCTAAGTCAAGCATAAACCCAGCAAGCAACGTAAGATACGTATAAAAAGCAAATCTGTTCCACCTGTATTGCAGCGTGTGTGTATTTATGCATACAATATTACAGACCGATTGTTTGTATCACTGTAGGTGCATATATGCTCCCTGCGTCTCATTAAGGCCCCACTTTTGCAGTCATGTGCATATAACATGAAAATTGACGAAATAATGGTCCATCAACAGAAGAGAACAATATCGTTTGATTGGAAAATAATACGGAATGCAGTATAAAATTTACACCCACCTCGTAATAAATACATATCTGAATAGTATGTTTTGATAAATAAATTTCTAACGGATAAAACTGGATATGTGGTTTCTTTAAGAGCGCTTAATGTTATATTTTATAGTAACATTACAAGTTGCAAGCGATGTCAAGACCTATAGAAAAGAATTTTGCAGTTTAAAATATCATTTGAATAGAAATAATGTAAGATAGTGAAGTAATACGTTTGAAGATTATGTATATATTCTGTAAATGGCAATTTTCACTTTCTTTACTTTGAATACCCGAGGATATTATTGAATCAACTTCCTTGGGAAAATCAAACACTTGTTGTAGACAAGACAAAAATGTACTTTGTAAAATTATTGCATCTTCATTGACATTACTAACGAGGAGCCATTTTTTCAAAAATCAGAGCTTGAATTATTGTACTCCTTTATATCATAGGAATTGCGAGACCAAAAGGGTTCGACTCTCAGTATATTTGGCTTCCCTAGGCCTTTGCGTGTTCAAATGGGCCTAAATGTTTGATTAGGTATCTTGCGTATTACTTGATGTAACATAAAATTGTGTCCCTTTTCACTATTATATTGTGACACCATTGCACTTATGGAAGGTAGGTATGTAATATTTGCAAGTATTGTTAATGTGCCTACGGAGATGAACTGTCCCTAACTATTAGTTCGTCTTTCTCGTAATCATACCTTATCTTCAGCATTTCTAACACACATAAATTCACAAGAACGACATGGAAACATAAAAAGACCGTCTCGGTATGTGAATTGTTAATGTGAATTGTGACTCTAACCATCTTTACCTCTGTGTGAGTATGTGAATGCATAAATAAATAAGTGGAGACTGATGTGATGTAACTTTTTTTCATTCATTACACGACTATTGTGAAGAATTGGTATGATACATGATTTATCTTACATGTAAGGTACAGTATTTGTTCATTGTAAATAATTCTTAACTATCTGGGTTGTATAATAATAAATATCATGCATTTTGTAGACATTGTAGTAAGGGTACAAATATAGAATCTTAGTTTGTTCTTGCTTTTTAGGTAGGTATTATATTACAAGTTAGAGATATGTATGGGACACATTGTCCCGTATTCCATCGTATCTCTCTGAGATGTTTGCAGAATACATGGACAATATCGTTCTATCGTATCTGTCGTAGTATACCTGTTCAGAGGCATATTTATAATTTAGTATACGTTTCCTTGTCACATCTTTATTGGTGTAGTACTGCAAAAATCGATGTATATCTTTTCCTTATCACGGTCATTTTCTAATGTAGTTTATTTTGATAAAGCACGCTATGTGTCTCGGATATTTTTATGTGTGACATATGACAAGATAAATATTGACAGCTTTCCTTACATAAATAACTGTTGTTCAGTCAAAGTATTCACATCACTATTTTATTGTACAATACTTACCAAGCCTCCAAAGAATGATTGGAGTTTTCTATTACATTTCTGTAATCACTTTCATAGTATGACTTTCAAGTTATCTTTATCATCACTATTTATTACTAGAATGTACAAACTAAAAAAGTTAAAACCATTTTATAGCCTAATGACTTTTGAAGAATGAAATTTGTAATTCATTGGCATGTTATTTAAGTACAAGGAAACATTCTTTTATCTCTATCTGTGACCCCTTTAGAGACTAGAACGGAACATCTTGTCTGAATTTATTGCATCAATCTCGTTTAAAATTTTGATATTTATCATCATCTCGTTTCCTCGTGTATTTACTTGATCCAAACTTTACCCGTTGTCAATATATCTATTTTTCTTCATTAATATTAATATTGTAGTAGATACACAATAGTAGCAATTTAGCAGAATGTATATTATTTTTAGCGCAACAACAAAGAAAAAGATTTTTCTTCGTTATTCGCAAGGGATTAATATTGAATGGTAACCCATTCAGTAATCCAGTGGCTCCGAGAGTATTTAAATGCGAAAAGGTGTCTCATCTCTAGCAAACTATTTAAAATGATGCAAGATGCATTGCAAGATCATTGCTTATTGTGAGATGATAGAAAAGAAACATGAGTAATAAAGTTGCAAGAGAAGCAGAGCGAAAGAGAAGCTTTTGGTATTATTATTTTACATAACAGTAGTTGGCACAGTTGTTGGGTTGGTTATAGGGAGCCATGAAAAGGAAAGAAAAGACGTCATGTAGAATGTGAAGGCTCATTGTTCAGCCGTCAATAAAATGTGGCTAGATTCGCATGCTTTGGCGCACCATATTTGTCACCCGGCACTTTGGCTCCTCTCTTGTCGCCGTCATTGTGGTTTCAGCTCCTTCACCAATTAATCACTTGACTTACTTTTTCACACCACAGAACACACTACTGTAATACTAATACATTGTAAGAACCTACACCAGAATGCAATACAGCTCATTCCTCCTCGGCAAATTCAAGTCAAGATAAACAAAAGACAGTTCAATATAAACTATAACCAGTATAATCTGGCTGAGAGTCCAAGTCAAATGGTCAACTTCAGTTGACCTTACTCGTTTCAAAATCGTGTCAACGTCGTTTATACAGTCAATCATGACGAATCAACGATCTACAAATAAGAAATGGAAATGGCTATAAACAGTAATAATATTCTAGTTTGTTAGAACAGGAGAATCATACTATACATACTAAAAGAGTTGAAAATAAAACATATTATATACTTATAGTGTGAGTATCATAAAATTTTATCCCTTAAGATATATATCTAGTCATCCTTTAATTATTATGCCTTACACTAAACTGACTTGCGTTCAATTATGAACCTTAATAACTTGAGGCTTTTTATTTTCCAATTCCTTCATTTTGTGCTCGCGTACTTTATCAGTAGATACAATGAAGGGAATCAAATTAGAGGAAATATTGTTTCTAACTTTTAAAGACACACTTCATATTTACTGTAATCATGTATCATCAATACTAACCTTGATCATGTATGTGTTAGCGATAAACCGTGGAAATAGGCCTTACAGAAAATGCCTGTTTGGTTGTAAAGTGATGTTAAGCTTATCAATCAATCAGCAATTGTCATGTAAATTGAAAATCATTGCCAACAGTTGTATTATTCTATTCTAAATTTAGCAAAATGAGACCTCTTTAATATTACGAATGCAGAATAAACTTCAATATTTTTCAATGCAAACACCACAAACAAAATACAAACTATAAGTTTGCCTAACCAAATTGGGAACCGGTCTGCAATTACAAAAACGGGTTTTGTTCTGTTTACCTAAGTGTAGTTTTGAGTTGCTTAAGCATCCTTTGTTGTTAATTATAAGTGCTAAGCCCATTTTCAGTTACAACTACATGATTTGTATTTCGCTTTTTCTTATTATTGCCCAAAATAGTGCTAACATTACCTGGAAAAATGTTTCTTGTATTTAAATATGTACTGAACCCTGTGCTTAATTACCAAAGGTCCCTGTTTCCTTCCGTCATTTTGCTATCAATCAAGAACAACTTTATTTTTAGATCACTGTGTCACATTATATTTCGAATATTTTTTCTACCCACCTATCTACTTCAGTAGACCTAACCGAAAATGAAAACTGATTATAATTATAGGCAGCACAGCCTTCAACGCAAAGCAAATTAGTATTGGAGGGTTTGAAGTGTCGATCACATATTACAATGCAGCTTGAAATATCGAACAAATATGTTTACCAAAAAATGTCAAAATTGTATTTTTCTCCTCCTACTTGACTTAATTTTGTATATAAACCCCAAATAAATTTGCTTTCAGTACATTCGTCTTCATTCCACATCCCAGAGCAAATAATATATTCCAGAAAACTGAATAAAAGAATATTCCATCTTTAGAAATATTTTTCCAATAATTTCTTAAAATGGTAATTTTAATTTTAATTACAACCGAAAATTAGAATTTATTAAAAATAGAGCTTCTATTTGAAATGTAATCGTGTAAAATTCTTTCAGATTGGTCTCCTTTGTTTATTGGTTGTTGGGGCCTTTGCTGCACCTTACGACGAGTACTCAGCACGTAGTCTGAGCTTGCCGGTTTCCTACGGTCAGCAGCGTCAACTTGTTGAAGTTGCAGCACCTATCCGTATTGTCGAGGAAAGGATTCCAACAGTTGTCCATGTTCAGAGCGAAACCCCAGCAATTAACTCTTACAACCACTTTATTGATCCTCAAGCTGGAGAATTCAGTTTGCAGTAAAACCAGATAAAAAGTTTCTCAATAATTTCCGAATCCATTTCCAAGATTTTCGTTATTTTCATTCATGAATAATATATTTTCTTCTGCGTACATAGATTCGAGACATCCAATGGCATCAGCACAAAAGAATCAGGATTCCTTAAGTCTATCCCCGTTGGACATCGTGTGTTGAGCGGTGACGACAGTTACGGTTATGGTGGCGAAACTAGAATCGTAGCAGTCGACGGTATCGCTCAAGCCAGGAGTGGAGAAACTACATGGTGCAGTCCCGAAGGTATTTTATTCAAATTGACCTACACAGCGGATGAAAACGGATATCGTCCAGAAATCACTGAAGGATCTTGCACATATGCCCAATACGATACTTACGCTTCTCCAGTTCCTGTTGAAACTAGAACCGTCCTTAATAGCGGTTACTAAATGGAATCTCAAAAACTAGTAACGAATAGCGAAGAATTGATATTATCTAGAAATTAGTTTTGATATAAAATGTAAATGATTATATTTTTGTAAGAATCTATTGAGAATCTGAATAAATGCCACATTCCTTTGAAAATTATTATAGCCCGTGAGGAAAAACCGTTAGATACTTGTCGACATTGATAATTAAGCAATTATCTTGAAGAATGAAAGGATAGTCTCGGTTTGTTAAACCATTCATTAATATTCGTACCCGTGGCACAAGTGCAACAATCAGTTCATATACCATACCACACAGAATAGCCTAAAGTGAATCATTTGACGTTGACTGAATGAAGACAAGGGGAATGGAGTTGTCAATTATAGTTTCAAAATGCTTATGTAGCTAGTAGCTCTAAAAGCATATTAGTACGTAGAATACATGTAGGAGTGTGTATGAGATATAAGGTGAGTATCCCTAAACAAATTTCAAGTGTTGAGAAAGGTAGGATTGTCGGCTGTAGGTAGTAGGTAGGTACCCTTAAATACCTGAGAAACTACATCTTAGGATAATTTCTGATATAAATGAAGTTCTTATTATTGAGCCGTTCTGTTAGCTTTCCGTACACAAAATACTACTAACGCTGCACAATGGGAATCAAAGTACAGACTAATTATGGCAATTTATTCAATGTTTTTACAAATTGTCTTGTGCTAATGATACACAGCTTTGACGAAGCGCCTTATCATTATTTCGCCTTTGCTTGTGACTGAACCATACTTTGTTGTACCTACAACAGTACACAAGTACTGACGTTAGCTCGTCAAGGTAAAAATGAGAAGACGATGGCAAAAGGCAAAGGAAACGAAAAGCAAGCAAACATTGTCGGACGCCCGATAGGTAATTTTCCCTTTGAAATTACACGATTCAGTTTGAACTGCACTTATTTACTAATAGCTCTACTAGACTGCACATTATATTAAATTATCTAACCTAAATGACTTTATATTGTTGCCAGCTTGTAAAATGATGCACAAAGGTATGGATAAGTATACGTTGTTGCTGGATGTAGTGTGTAAACGAGCAAATGAGTGCTACACAGCTAGCATTACATCATCGCAGTTGCACCAATTCTATCACATCAATCCAAAGGAATACCCAAGCAAATCTAACGAGACGTCCATTCAGTCAATTTTTTTCGTTTTGTGAATGACTTGATTTTTGGTGTGTAGGTGGTTTCACTTGGTTTGATTTTCATGTGTGGGCGAATGCGTAGATCGCCAATCTTTGATAAAGATTCGTTTGTTCATGGTGGTTGTAGTTTGCATTTACTGCTTTAGAATGGCAGACATTGAATGTAAAACGAATGACAAAGTCGGATTACTTTTCAAAGCTTATACGGATACCTATTCACTACTTTAAATGAAATTATTGGATTTCCTGCGCGTTTACAATTCTCGTTTGTAGTAAAGACTATTTAATGACATTCCCAATGTACCTATACGCTATATTATAATAGACAATATATATTCAATCGTTATTAAGTGTTACAGTCGTGTAGTTAACTATGTGCGTGTATATTACAATTTACAATGAATTAGTACTTTGTCAACTGCGAGCATATGTACCTATCTGTAAGTACTGTGTAAGATTATCTGTATTTCAGGTCAAAGGGCATAACACAAGTTTCTGAATAAATTTGTAATAAATAATTCTTTCCGGGTAAGGCAACGTAAACTAAACTAACCATAATTACTGATATAATGTGTACTCCAGGATATACTTAATGTAAATGTAAATGAATGTTTTGTGAATAGAATAGACGCAGAATTTTGAATGTTGATACAGTCCGGACTGGAAAAAAGATTTACTTTACTTACACTTATCAGTATGATTCTGGTGTGGGTATTTACTTTTGTACTGTACGCTGTGGTTATTCGTGCGTGTTGTTGTTCAGATACACACACAATCGCATATTTATTGTCCATGTTGACTTGACCCATCGCCACAGTTTGTTTGTGCATTAACATTGTGTGCTTTATGCTTGTTTACCTGAAACTGTCAGCAAAATTCCCAGGTGTCAAAATTAATAAGCAAAAACCTGCATGAGAATTATTATAGAGCAATGATATATCGGCAGAAAATGAGCAACTTTACATTTTGTTGTCGACATTTATTTCATTTCACGTTTCTTGTATAAATAAACAATAAGTACCCATTACGATTTGCTTGTAAACTTTTTTCAGCTATTGTAATGAGAGAGACATTAGATTTTCAAGGTGTTATTCTATGTAGTCATCATCAATTATAATCTTAAGTGTATTTATGAATTCCATGAATCACCAACATCTTATGAATTACAATCCTGCAATGAAATATGAAATCTCACATTTAAATTACGCATTTACTCATACAACTCTTGTATGTATTTCTACTTGTACATGCTACAGTACAAGAAATATCATCTTACAGTAATAAATAGTGATATAACTACGTATACCATAAAATCTGCACGAAACCCATTATAACACATCACAGATATAGTAAATAAAGAAATACACGCACATTACCTACATTAAATATTCCTTATATTAAGGAGGAAGTAAGCAGATAGGAGCTTATAAAAATGTTTACTATATTAATACGTAACTAACGAATTGATGATGTTAGTTGTTAGTACCTATTTACACAGAAGAAAAATCTTGTTACCTTTTGGCTACTTGTGATATCAACTATTGCCAATGCCATTACCTCCTCTAGAAGACAGCGTCTGTAGTTTTAGTGGCACTGGCAGCTTCCTTATTTATTAAATTAGCCCACGGAGTATCATATAACATGTAAAAAACTTAATCTTGATTAAGTGAACTCTATCCATCAATACTAAACATTACTGAAATGAAATGCGTTCTAATATGCAATAAGAGGAGATTCGTTCAGAATGCAGAATACAACTGCAGAGAGTTGATACAGAGAGACCAGTAGTGATTTTGTGTAGAGTGGCGAGTGATGTAGAATAGAGAATCATGAGGTAAACATTAAAAATGGTATTGCCGACAGCAGAAAGATGTGGTCGACCAGACGTGAGGTCAGATAACCTTTTCATTCCCACAGGTGCACTCCTGCTTGCTGACTCTCATCTCTTTGCTATAATTTACGATCTGTGATAAATCAAATAGAATAAAGTAACTAGCATTTGTCGAACTAAAAATCAGACCAGCAAAAGCACAACAAGAGGATATCATATTACGTTCAAGTACGATGTAAACAATTGATAGAAAATGCCCGCAAAATTATAGTGCACCACAGATTTGTGGTAAGAGGTAGGAACAAGAAGGTAGCCAAGACGAAGACAAGACAAAGATCTTTACTTCTATTTTGCTTTTTACTTTTTTCAAGGTACTTTACCTGAGGTGCACTTATTTCATGCTTTGTTATAATATGTTACAGTAGAATGGTTACTACTATAACCAAAGTATGAAGTATTGGCGGTGCATTTGCCATAAAAGTTACTACACACTCCAAACTTATTTACATATTTTATGTAGGTCTAAACTCTAATAAAGCTTGGCTACCTGCTACCCCTTCCCGCTGTTTTGCATTATTAATTCAAAGAACCTGCCTTTGTGTACGTTAGATAACTATGTATTGTAAGCGGATATCTTTATCTCATAGGGATTGCTGAATTACTCGGCTATTTGTGCCAAGTTGGTGGTAAGGCATCGCATGGCATGGGATTGTATTTCTACGAAACCTATTTACTTGTAACGATAAATTTCTGTTATCTAGTAGCAGCAATAGCAAACCATTCTGGAATAATTTTATGTCGACATCCAATCATCTATTCATTTTGACTTCACACTAATGCAAACTTATTTGATAGAGTTTATTGAGTCTTGTGGATTGCCTTGCCTTGCGTTTTATACCTTTGTCATTTGTCGGCTGTTTTTGAACTCGTGTAAATTGCCCATAAAGGTGTTTAATGTTGTTAAGGATAGGTATGAAACTTTTATGGGAAATGATAAATAGGTAATGATATTGCACTCCACTCAGTTAACAGTGCATTATTATCATGCATAATATGAAATAAAAATCATAACCGAGATCTGAAGAAAATTTTCTTTGCGAATAAAGTTTTTATTATCAAAACGTTTTTCCAGGCTCCTTTGAACTTTGAACTGAAAATCTGTAAATGTATTCTTTCATGTGTTCATTATATAATTGCAGTGGACATTGTGTAAAAATAGGATATTTGAGTACGCGTTTTAGTAAATGTTTGCAAAGTAAAGTAAAAGATAGACGTGGACCGATTATGAGAAAACTTTTCCAATGTTTAGTATAACAGTATAATAGAAGCTGACTACTTCGATATAGAATTTAATGATTAAACTGTCAAAATTCTGAATCCGTTTTCACTTAGGAAAGCAATGTTTTCAATTTAAACTGATTACATTGTATTTGTAGATCTGGAACAAGACCTAGGTTCAAGGCAACAGTACATGTGTTTGGTACTCAATTTTTCATTTATTGAACCACTCGGCGAATTTTCTTTGGCTCCGTTTGCGTCAAGGTTGTTCCCTAAAAGTTTTCTTTCAGACCTACTAAAAAGGTCATATAAATTTAAACATATTGTCTGGAGAATTAGAAAACCAACGTTCAGTTGCCCTTGTAAACTGGTGTATAAAATTAGGGTAGGTACCCAGAGATTTCCTTTGCATAATATTATGTATTTAGGTGCCTAATCTCATTGCTGAATTCTATTTGAGGAAAAAAGCGGAGCTGTGTGAAGGAACGAGGAAACCCATTCAAAGAACTCAAGTAAAAGTCAACTTTCTGCAACCCAACTGACATCGAGTGAGTTTTATCCTGTGCCGTACTTCATACTTACTTAACTAAACACTACACGGAAATCTTTACATAATAATAAAAGCACGAATTCAGAATTTTCTATGCAAAGAGAAAAAATCTATTATAGCTGAATGCACTACTCCTCGAGAATTTGTATCGAATCTGAAAATCCTACTCTGCACGTTCGAATAAACCAACAAAGATCTATGTGCCTAATATTGTATCAGCTATGTCCAAAGTAAATTGACTTTCAGAGAATTCTATTAAGTCCGAACCTGCTATAGTCACTACAATTCAATAGTCAACTTGCATACAGAAAAATCCTATATTCCAGCAAGCTCTTCCGGTGCAACTAAATCGACAACTTAGGTGAGTTTAGGGATTAAGGCGACTGATGGGAGGTCGGAGGTAATTCACTGGAAAGAGATACTGCATAAAACATGACTAATGTTTCCATTACGTCACTCCATATCCATACATAAAATATCCTACACTTTGCATACAAAATCACTTCAACACAGAAAACTTACTCAATATAACTGGCTATTTTGCCCTTTAAGACTTTATTTAAATAGATTTTCGATGTCCAACTTTTAAATCCTTTAAGCATTTTTACTTGGAATTTTTTACACATACAATATTTGAGTGACAAAAATACCAGCGACCAAAATATGGTAAAATGGTAATTATTGAAATGGTCTACTTAACAGATAGATATCTGGTTTTCTCATTTTTAAGTAATATTTTTGTGCTTCCAAAATGACATGAGTTTAGCAACAATTATGGCTTAAATATGTGTTAAATTTAGTACTTAATTTCATGTAAAACACAGTTTATTTCGGTGAATGAAATCTAAAATCCCTATGATGGAATTAAATGAGTAATTATTATCCATTTTAGTTGGAACGGCAAAGTACGGAGAGCGTATTTATGAATTTATGGCATTTTAATAAGCTTTATGTCAGTAAGACTCCAGAGCTATGAGGAGACTAGCAAGAGAGGAAATTCGGTAGGTAAATACTATGTAGAATGAATAAAGGGAAATAAAGCGTCCGAGGAGAAGTGGAATGTTTGGAACTGTGTGTGGGATGTTGCATAATAAATGATAAATACGTAAAGAGTTTTCGCCAAGCCAAGTAGGCAGAGTGGATGAAGGAAAGCAAAGCAAGTGGCAAGAAAAAAGCATGATATCATCGATACATAAAACATGTCTGGAAATGAAATAAAGGAAGGTGAGATAAGAAGACAAGAGTAAAGCAAAGAGTAAAGTTAAAAAGTTCCACCTCCGATTATGGCAGGGAGGATTGGATGGGATAAATAAAATAAATGGATAACATCGCCATATCGTAACGTAAAGTCTCTCAGAGCTAAACTAAAGTATTAAAGGAAAATGGACCGTATCATGGTAGTATTGTACTGTATTACTGATATATTGGATTTCAGGTAGCCAGCAACAATCCATAAGTAGGAAGAAAACTCGCATCGTTACTACCATTGCATAGTACAACACAGAAAGAACATTAAGAATGCTGCGAGACAGCACATAATCAGAATGAGAGTAAGGAAAAGAAAACCAGAACCAAACGAGACAAGATATCACATCACATCAGTTAAGTTGGCAAAGCATGGCAGAGCAGCAGTAGCTGATTGTGAGAAACAAGGAGCTTTAGCTTGTGCTCCACATTATCAGATTGAAATTGAATTGTGTTGAATGGATCTTATTATTCTACTCTGATGGCTAATGGCTATTTGGCTATTACTTTTAAGAAAACCACACCAAATGTAAACCGCCAACTTAACCAAACCATACACATACCAACACAATACACCTCAAACTTAAAACTCCTCTCATCTCCTTTGTCTATCAAATATATTATACATCAGGAAACATCTTTAAAGATCTACTACTGTATGATACGCTAATCTTTTGCCCTATGTTACTATTACGTCACAGCGTCTCAAGTCTCAACTTTGAGGTTGTTTCCTACGTTTGCAACAGTGTATACAGACCCAGCTTTGTATACCAGCTCTAAATTTTCTTCTATTGTATTTATATTTATGATTATGGTCATAGGATAAGGAGTCTTATGGGAGGAATAATATTTCTTCTTTTAAACTCAACTTAACTCGTCTCATCTTTTCCCGTCATGAACAGTCGCCACGGCTGATCACCAGATTCAATTTCAACTCCACTCACTTCACTTCACTGCAGAATCCCACACTCCAACAAACAATAGTCCAGCTTATTATAAGCTCCAAGCTCCTACTCCATTTTCAAACACAAACTACTAATACTTTCCTGTAAAACTTCTACTGCATACTTGCATACAAAATATCTATATGTACAAAATATATTACCTCTATTTATAAACTTACTCTACCCTGCTTATGCGAAATAGTCATGATCTTTAGAACAAAAACAATACAACTATTGCGATATGTAATATCACATTTTAATTAGTGTGGCTTTTGTATGATAATCCGATTAAGATGGCAATGACAATGACTGTAATGAAGTGAAATATTCTATTACAAATTATCTAATATAAATTACTATATAATAAAATTATTTCTTGTAGCTAATTTAATAAGAGTGACTCAGATATTCACAATACAAATGCAAAGGTTTCAGTAAAATCTTTTTTGAAAATGACTCTCTTTCTATTATTTGTCTGTTGTGTGCCTATGAGTCAATAAGTCCACCTATGTGTGGAATAGAGGGATTATAGTCTCCATACAGATAAGCACACAAAAGACATCAAGTCAAGATGATGACGATGGATCGATTTCTATGGTTCAGTATTTCTTCTGCATAGTGTTTTACTCTGTAGGGTAGTGTAGAGACAGTGGAGAAACATACTATTTCATGTGGTTTTGTTAGCATGTCTTAAGTATAGCTGAAAATAGCCGAATTTGCATTGAAATATTTCTGTGGGTAGCATTAACTGACAAAGTAGTTGCTAACAAGCATATGTGTATATAAACATGTACGGAATTTACAAATATAATAAACCATATCAAAGGGGTGTATACAAGTATCGGTACATATTAAGATTTTAATAAGATCGATTAGGATAAAAATTTAATTATTTGTTGTAAAGTTGTGATCGAGGGAGAAGAATATGAACAAGCCATTTGAATTAATAACTGTGATGGTTGTTAATGGGTGATGGGCTGATGAATGATGCGTGACGGGTGATGAGTAGACCACAACCCTAGATTTTGCAGTTTTTGAATTTTCTTCAAAAAACCAAAAGTCCGATAGTGATCATTTTCAACACGGAGCAAACTATTACAGTGGCCAATTGACTAAAAACCGGCATTCGATGACATAAGATACATGTTTAGGGTTTTCGAAATTTTTGCAAAAAACGAAAAGTCCGGCCGTGCTCATTTTCATCAGGGGGCAAGTTATCCCAATGGACGATTTACTAAAAAAAATGTTTGAAGTGATTATCTCAATACGTTCTAAAATTAGACAACCGACATAATAAGGTCCACGGACGGAAGGACAGAGTAACAGAGCATTCTAAGTAAATATCTCCCGATATTTAATAATGCTGCATAATACTTACGTATGAGGACATAATATACATATAAGTAAACTGAATGTAGCAGGAAATTTTAATAATGCTTTAGGATTAGAGGCTTGCATACAGAATACAGAATACTGTTAGCACGATGTAACATACATAGTTTATTTATGTTGACATTATTCCTATGCAGAAATAGGTATTGTATTTATGTAGCTTAGCTGCTAGTCTGCTAGATATATATTTTTAAGTATGTGTCAAGTGAGTTAGAGACTTGGGTTAAGTTATTGTTAAGTATGACTAGACTAGTACGAATAATATACTGTGTAGCTTGTCGTACATGCAGTCTGGGAATGTAGTATTGATTTGAATTGGTTTAAATTGAATTGGGGATGAAAATGTCACGTCAGCGTCTCTGTGGATGAAACTGCAAGGAAGGCAATAGGCAGAGCCCTATACATGACGCCTACAAATTTTATCACTTGCAAACAATAGAAGAGTAAGTTACTCTGTGAGTTCACATCACATTAGTTCAATTATTTTCTGTTCCGCTCTGTTCCCTTCCTTCCAAGTATTCTGCACTGTCCTGTTTTGTCGAGTGGGTTGTCTTGCTTGTCCATATATTCTATTCTATTCCAATCTCTGCTAGTCAAGATCATTTTCTTTTCTTCCCATAATATTCATCTGTGCTCTACAGACAGAATGTAGGCAGACAGACTCAATAAGTATACCTATTCTATATACAATAATATTATAATATAGAACGTGTGATTCACTATTTGTAGTATTGGTTTTGGATCAAAGTAAATAGTACAGTACAGTACACATAAGTAATACAATTCCCATATGAGTGAAGTAATGGTGGTAGTCAAACAGATTGTTAGTAAAGGCAGAGAGAATAACAATCAATACTTCATTGGATTCCCTTATAAGGTCCTCGATGAAAATAGCTGTTAACTTACCCTCCACAGATAGACAGAATACAGGAGTACCCACATAATCACATTAGTAGGTAATATTACTACATGGATATTATTAAGAGTTGTGCTCTATCTGACTAACCTATTGTACTCATTATACCACCATCATAAGCTATTTTCTTTTAAGATTTTCGTGCTCGAATTGCCAAGCTAAAGATTCAACTATTCGTGTACACGTATAGATGGGAAAGGTAGATAAAGATACACAAGGCTAAGTCAATATCTATGCTTTAGAGCATTGGTGAAATAAGGGAGTATCTTGTCATCAGTTCACATTACAATCAACGCGCTACTGGTCTTCGCCTTTTTCCTATTTACGTCCCTTTCGTTCACTGTTCACTACTCACAGTTCCCACAGCACATTTGCAAAACATCAATTGCTAAGTATATTATATGGTTCCTTAAGTTAGTTCAGCTTCGAATGCAATGTAAATTTCTTGTCAATGAAGATTTTACTACCTTAATTTTATATATACCTGCTGAATGCTTAGAAACTTGTTAAAACAATATACTTTATTTAAATATGCCATAATAGTGAAGTAACATTTAGACATTTATCTTCATAATGCGATACTGCATGCAAATCTTTACTATATATGACGATTTTGCTTAATGTTTTAATATTTAGCAAAGTCATGTGAAAGATTTTTGCTTGGGAAAGTTTTGCTTACTAAACACTAAAGGACTGATGAGAACCAAGATATGGATGAAAATTCGTGTAGATAATTAATTTATTCAAGGATTGACAGAGACGATGCACAAATTAGAATAGGGACTTAAGTTGTTAGGAAAGAAAAACTATTTAAAAAGCGCAACATGTGTGAGCCAATTAGGTTGCTGTAGGCAAGGGTCGGGTCATCATTGTTGTGTTAAGGGCGTAGTTGGCCGCTTTGCCGAAAGTATCTTCTCTCATACATATTACTCCTGACAATAGTAAAAAAACAAAGTCTGTGCTCTCTACCTACAGATCCAAGGAAATCCTTTTAGTTTTATGATATCTGTGTTGTGTTCCAGTACTACACTTCGTCTTCACTAAATACAGTTTTCTTATTAATATTGCTTATATATGAACTATGGAACCAGTACTACTATGGGGTAAAGGTAATGGCAAGTTAGTAAGGTTATTATTATCAGTAGAGGAACAAGTGTGGCATTTTTATATAGAATGCTTCCCTATGTCTTTTCGTAGTCCGTGTCTACTTATTTGACACAGAATACGATATACAAAGTGTTTAGTACAGTTAGTAAGTTCCCAGAGAGTGTACTACTTATCTGTTTGTAATTCAGTACCTTCTTAAGGTCGGTCAGCAGAATATTCTTGAATGAAAGGAGAAAAGGTGGACGAGGAGTGTGTTCAGTTATTCACATGAGAAGAGACGAGGCATAAAGCTATGAATCGTAGAAGCAGGAGTCTGGAGGAGAGCAGCCAGGCAGACACCGCAAGAAAGATGCGCCCTTCTTAAAGATTACTTCACCTGTCTCTCAATAAATCTGCTCGCTTTGAAACAAGACTACTCCCTACCCTTCAGCTCTCAATGCGGATACCCAAATAGAAAGAAACCCAAGTCTTTGCTGTATTTAAGCTTATTTTATCTCTAGGAAAGTTCCAACACAACATCAAACCAAACCCAATACAAGTACAAAATGTGAATTTCAGTTCCGTCTTCTGAGATACCAGTCTCTCTTGTCTCACGTGGAAAATACTTATCTGCTATACATGCATTTTTCAGATTTCCCTATTTATTTATCATATTACAATTGCATTTTACTAATATTACAGACCAATAGCTGTCTAAAATCTCTTTAAACCAAATCACGTCGATTGAGTAGCACAGTTATGCATTTTTTGTACCTCAATAGTCAGATACAATTTCTCATTTATATAATACCCCAATTTTTTTCTTTACTACTACTACAGAATACAACTGCAACACAATCACAGGATATAAGATTTTATCATTTATTTGTATATCTTGCGTAATGCTTCGTGCTATGCTCAACCTCCTGCCTGGCCTGACGCTTTATTTAATCGTCTACATTGTCTGAAATTGTTTTACCCTCGTTTAGTGCTTCAGTACGGGTATACTGATGGCTATTATACCTTTCTGCCTCGTCAGTAATTTCGAATGTACATGAATTTGCATATGTTAATACGCATAAAAACGATCAGCTTCAGTCTTCAGTATTGGTTAGTTGGATTTGGATTATTAGCGTTATATAATAGCTGGAATCAAGTCTGTCAGACTTCCCTACGTCACCCGGGCGTCTGCTTCTTATTCTTTTCATTCATTTCATCTTGTTTCCATCAATGAATATGTATGCAAATGGAGCTTGTCTTCATAAAATCATTCGGGTGTGTTGTACATTTCCCTAATAGCCTAATAAGTTAAACCAGAAAAAACGACACATCACTTTTTACACCGCCACGTACAACTTACGGTTGGGTATTGTTAGAATTGCAGTCTGATCCTTTTTACAATACAATACATAACATCCACTAACCCTAATCACGAAATAAAAGTTAATATATAGTGAAGTTGCCCCTGCAAAAAATGCTTTTTCAATACATTTATTCAATTACATTGTATTTTGTATTAGGTACATTATATTGACTACGTTGTCTTACTATCGGAAATGTATTCCGTTTAGCGTTCCAGAAATTATACCAGCAAAAGAGATATAGATATGTTATTGTATATTGCACACATGCATAGGTTTTTTGTGAATACTCTTTAAAATTAGTAGAGATGATAAACTCAAGGCTCTTTAAACTTTTACTTAGTGCTTTTTGTACTTGTTGCTTTGTATTTTAAGATACTGCATCTGGGTCTTTCACTGTACCTAATGGTAAGGAGTATAAAACAAATTTTCTTCGCAAACAATATTCTACTTTACATAAAATGAGGACCTATATTGGTGTAATATACCGGAGAGATATAGTAAATATAATGTCTACAATTTGAGCGTATACTTTACAAGAAATATCTCGTAATTTACTTTACATCATAGTAAAATAGCTATGGTTAACAATATTACATTTTTCTTTGACGGCAATATAAATCCTTCTCAGGCAATTAAAGACGAAGGCTCAGAAGCGCAAATCATATATCACAAGGCATTACTGGAGCCCTACAGCCAAGATTTTATGGATTACCCAACTTAAATCAGACCCAGTTTCATAAATGCCCCTGCTTTTTTATATTTTTGTACAGTGAAAGTATTGCTGTATTAACTATATTGTATTAACTACACAAACCAAAAAAATTGTTCATGTATACAAGCCATGCTGAGCTATAGATTTAAATTATTTGCATACAATAATAATGCACGAATTATAAAGAAAAACAGAGTCTGATTAAGTTTCTGTTGAAGGACAATTTATTTTATACTTAATAATTATTGCTAATCTAATCATCTTTACATTCTTTACCTACTTTTTCAACTCATCTCCTAAACAAAAAAACTAGGAGATGACCGTATTATTTTTGAACTTTTTATTGGTTTCATATCCTGTCGATTCTTTCGTTGCAAAGCATACCATTTTATTTCATATCAATTAGCAGATGAAACGCAAATAATACTCCTGAATATAATTCAAAAGTAGTAAATGCATGTCAAATTATGGCATATTAAATGTGTAAACCATTTGTTGCCTTGTGTTGTAATACATTGAGGAATAGTTCTATTAAAATAAAAGTGTATTATACTGTAATGCAATTTCTTAGATGAAGATGGAATTCATTGTACAATCTTTGAGGTTGTACTTCTAAAACTTAATTCATTACCGTTTGCCTTAAATTGAGGTACATTTTGGTAAACTAGGGTAGAAAGAGGAAACGAGACACTAGATAATTAAGAAAATCAGAATGATATGCTTGACTTTTGTCCAGATTTAGAATAAATCCCTGAATGAATGACTCAATTAAATGTGTGCTTGCGATTTTATTAAAGATTGGGTGAACACGCCATGTTTTGTTCACGTTACCTAGCCTAACCTGTATTCATTTGAACTGGAAGTCATTACAGATACAAAATAATTTAGGAGATGATAGTTTGTGAGCTGTCTGTAGTTCAGGGTGGGTTGACTGGTAGATCTCCTGATATTCACACAAGTGAGGCAAGTGGTGACTGGTGAGGTCCTGAATATCAAATCTTCCAAACTCATTCGTTGGGTATTTTATTAGTAGAGTTTGTACATTTACTTGTGTTAGTGAAGCTTAGAATGCAAGCTTTAGAGTTCAGAAATGCAATTACACCGAGAAGACAAGGGAGATTTGATCAGTTGCTAGTGAGTGAGTAGAAACGAAGGGGTGCACAGTCCAAGTCAAATCTCTCTCAAGAAACTTCAACTGACTCACTCACTAACTCAGTCAGCCAAGAGAAATGAAAAAATGAATGTTGTGTTTGTCTAATGCTTTGAAAATGGTAAAAACTATCAGTGACAAAAATCTCACTATTGGAGGTCCTTTTATAAATCCGTGTCTTGTCTTTGTCTCTTATGTGATGCTTTCTTGCTGGGTTGTTGTAAGTATTTGTATTATGGTGCCGTCAAATATCTTCTTATAACTGACTTCACTCAACTCAACTACAAAGTTCAATGAAATTATACCATCATAGATTCGTTATGCATAATGTTAACAATATCGATATGTTATTTGTATTGTCACAGACGAGAGTCATAAACAAAGCCAAGGCAATTTTGAACAGTAATAATGAGACACTTTTGGAAACATTCAATCTAGAATCATATCATCTAGTATATTGCTAAATACTAAAGTTTAAATTTAATACATACGACAATGTACTTGTATTTGTAATACTTCTTCACAATTGCCAAAATCCTACTTTTATTAAATTATATAGACACCTAAATAATAATACGTTTTTTCTGAGACTCACTTCTATAAAGTAGCTTGGTTTTTAAACGTATATACAACAATTTACTTGATATCTTCATATATTTTTGAATATCTCTTCATTAATCTTAAGTTCTGTGTGTGGTTTAGGTTTGACTTACCTTTCTTCAAATGATTAATATAAGGGCGTGTTATTATAGATGGTAAAAGAGAGTTTCCTTTGTTTCTTGAGTCAATTACACGAGTCGGTCGCGACAAATGTCAAAAAATGTTGTCTCGTCTATTTCGAATGTGTGGGATATTTCACTGGTGAGCACAGTACATAAGTCAATTTTGTTTGCTTTAAGAGATTTCTATCTCCTTTCCGTGATACCTAAGTACTACCTACTTATATACTATATGACCTTGCCTTGCTATGGTGTGATTTAGATCGGTTTGTCTAGTGACTGCTCTGTACTGTAGTTTAAGTATATTTTACTAGTACAGCATGAGACAATTGACAATAATTATCGTATTTCAATACAGACGTTTTTATCAATTCATCTACTTGGTGAATTTCTATTCCTCAGGTGTATGTTAGATAAGGAAAATTAGGCATTCTTTTCTTCTACTCGCCAACATACTTTTTTACATGTAGATATAGGTATGCAATTGTGTATGTGCAGTAAATATAAAGTACTATTTTGCACTTTATTAAATACGCAGTCTATATTTCATCCATGCATTTTTTGTATGCGACAGGAGATTGCAATCAAATGTCTAAGTAGGATTAAATGTAAACATTATGCAAATAAAGATAAGGTTACAGATACACAAGACTGAATAAAATATGGGATTGAACTGGATTGGTAGAATGCGATGGGACTGCGACATGACAAGAAAAGTTCCGGTTGATCCAACAAAACAATCCTACGCCAAGAAATACTTCTCCCACGATAAATCTTTAAGAAAGAGCCGTCTCCAAAATTCCTCTAGAATGATCCTATGAATCACATTTCTTTTCTGGATAAGGTAAAAAGAAATAATCAAGGAAAATAAAGCAAAAGCCAAGCAATAATGTAATGTCTTATAACTCCATAATATAACCATAAGCGAGGTACAGATAAGTGGTGCTTTGTCGGTTAGCCTGTCTTTAGAGAATAAAACAGAGTAGGAGGTAAAGGTAACTTTATATATTAAGAAATTTAGAGATGTCATGTAATAAGAACAAGATAAAAGATTCTTGGAAATATTTTGACTTGAGTTGGCATATTAATATGACATAAACTTACGACCTTTTGCATACGAACGCATTTGACATATGACACAGCATGGGAATATAAAACAATATTTCTAAGTGCCTTACTTTGAAGGAAGAACAAATGTGGAGTCTTTAATGTTAGGTTTAGTAGGTATGGCCATTAGAATAGAAATTTGGTCACACAATTTACTAGAATATAAACATAAACAGTTTTATTAGGACGCAAAATGTAGGAGGCCCGTTTCTTTCCAACGACGGAAATTCAAGACGATTCTCTTTTCAAATGAGTATCGTAAATTTTGACTTGAGAATAATTTCTGCATGATATATGTATGCACATCTACGTACATTTATTCTATTGCTCCACTAGATTTTACGATTTGCCTACATGAACTAATAAACCATAAGGGTAAATTATTACTAGCTAGCCAAAGGAAAATGAATCGTTTCAAATGTCATTGCAAAGAAAATTATGGATAAACTCACAAGGGTAGACATAAGTGGATTTAAATTGATGCATGTGGGATGACAAAACAATTTAGCACTTTTCCTTCACTTGTTGGCAATCCAATTCCTTCGACTCGCAATCATAAAATTAGTTGACTTGGGTACTTTCTTATTATTACGTTGTAAGATCACGTTAAATCTAGAAGAGTACCTTGTTAAAAATCCTTTATAAGACAAAGCACTGTAAGTAATTGCGTTAGTCACAATTTAACACTCAATGCTCAGGCTTTCATGTTTCATCTTGTTAAAATTCAAAATTTAATCTTTTTATACATAAGACTGCAAAGCACATGTACTACGACGTGCTGTTCCTCAAATGCATGACTAACAATAAGTAAGTCATACATAAAAAGATGTGTTTACTTTCATGATGCTTTACAGTTCTCTAAGCCTATCTCACTAAAATATTTTTATTTACGACAGGAGCAATTAAGATTTGATTTACTGTTTACCTATACTCTCACAATTAATTTTCCCTCGATATTCTGTCTATTTACATTTTCGATTCGCAAATATTTGTCTTGACGCCTTGAAGAGTGCTTCATTTTAAAAGTTAACGTCATTTTTTGCGCTGACAAAAAATGTATGTACTTTAGCGTGTTTATTTATTCGGATTCGGAATTGATTGGTTAGTATTTTAAACCTTTTAGGTTCATTGTTAAATACATATTTTTACTTTTATACCCAGGCTTTGGTTTACTGGTAATGATCAGTAGCTCCTGACTTTCGTGACATCTTTAGAGACGTAAGCTTTCTAAATAAAATGCTTTTATTCAGCTTGCATCTACTAAATTTAGAACATCTCGTAAACCCTTTTAATTGGCTCCCATGATATCTAATTCAAAAATTTAACTAACGATTCAGAATCAAGATAGGTAAAAAGATACACCCTAGTGTTCGTTACGACGCAGAAATAAAATATGAAACATTGGTGGTAAGTTTCACTTTACTCACAAGGGGATACCCTCATTAAGGAAAATGCAATACTAATCGCAGCACAAATGCTATTCAGAATGTCTAACTATGAATCCAGGAAACTGAGGAAATACGGGGAAGCTGTAGATTTGCCAGGTCTGCTTTTTGGCACAGTGAATTATTTAATAGAGGAAAGAGTTCGTTGATAGGACAAGCATAAGGGTCATAAACTATAAATGTGCAGCTAACGTGGCGAAGGCGAAACTCCTGAGACTATTAAATATTTAGTTTTGAATGTGCATCAAATGCACTACTTAAAAAAGGATTGCCTATAGAATTGAGAAACCGGGTTAAATTTTTGATGCCTCAAAAGAATGTGCAATGAAATGATGATGAGAGAAAGCGTAGACTGCAATGTTCTGCTTTAGCATTGCAATTTCATCGCATACAGGTAGTTATGAAAATTTACAGTGTATTAATAACGGCAACAGGAAAAGGAATTAATATTAATATTATCAATCGTTTTATACCTGCAAATACTACAGCATCAGATATCATATTTACTCCTTATCTGTCTAATCTGAGAAACTATATGAAACTGAGTGTTAAAATACCAAACTAGAGATATAAAGTAAAACTAGAGTTAAGTTAGCCATCAGTCTTATTGCTCGTCCGTCAGTTTAAGAGAAGACAAGTTAGGTAAAATGCGATAAGGATGTGGGAATTCAAAAGTGACAAGATAAAGCAAGTGAGGAAAGAAAAAGATGAGTCTGAGTGAGTTGTTTCTTATTGTAGTCAATCTGCAGTCCTCTACCCTATACTGAAAACTGAAGTGAAGAAAAGGAGCAACACCCAAACATGCATCAGGTTAGGTTAATTGGATAATATGGGACTTATAAAATCACCCCATGCTGTTCGCAATTAGACTGTTGCTCTCTCTTGTTTTCCCTAATGCCCATGTTCTTAATGTTGCCTTGTCCTGTCTTGTCTCGGTTACACTTCGTTTTCTCATTGTTAAGTTAGGTACACATGCCTTATTGTTATATTTGTAATAATAGGAATGCTGAATTTGTAATAACAATCCATGAACAAGTAATGTAACTGTGCTAGCGTAGTCCACTCAGGTCAGTTAAGCTAAAATGCAAAGCAGAACAATGGCCAAGTCCTCCCTGAGTTAGTTGCCTGGTATGCTGACAGAACTGCTGTGATCTGATGTTTTATTCCCCAGTAAGATCGTTAAGATAGCCAAAGCAAAGAAACATCTTCACTCACACATCTCATCACTCTTCAAATGAAAGGTATCACTTAAGGAAAATATAGCTTTCCATTAAGGTATACTAACAAGCCGTGAAAAGCTAATCATTTCATAAATTATTCTGTTAACTTAGAAATACTTTAATCAGAAACTAATATTATCTATTCTCTCAACTACAAGAGGCTTCGACATCTGTTTTACAATTTTAAGAAAATATTAATAAAATTGTGATATTTCATATTAAACACTAAACTCACACAGCAAAATTATTTATTGTGCTACTCATTTAAAAAGCTAACAATTAACAAGTAAGCTTAATTTTGTAAGATATTATGCAGAAATAGTTTAAATTCCTAGCATTCTAACAATTTGGTTGTTAAAATGAATGTGATATACCTAAAATGCAAACGAACTTCTTTATAGTAAAATAATTACCGCAGTATAAAATTAGGCTGTATTTTTATATTTGAACGTGTACGCTATAATTTAGTTAACAAAACAATCTTGAGGATAAGTAAGTAGTGACATTACGTTCTGTTGTACAACTATACAAACATTATTAGGTATGTGTCTTTGTAAGGAAAAAGTGGAGTGGTGGAATGCCAATGTTTCCTTTACGCAATAGTAAAATATGCCGACGAGAATGCACAAAAGTAGTGGATAGTTACATACATAATAGGTGAATATATTAGAATGCAAGAGTAAATGACAAGAAAAACAATTCGAAAGAAACAGTTTTTTGTATGAAGAAGAAAGTAGTGAGCGTGGTGAAGACAGAAGAGATGAAAAGAGGAGGAGGTTCCACTTCCCAAGAGTGAGTGACTTAAAGAGTGAGTGGTCTGGTCTCCACACAGTTTCGTTTTGCTGGTCGCATAAAGTAAAGAAAGAAAGAGCTGATGTGAGAAAAGTAAAATATAGAGATGAAATGAGGAAATCGAATAAAAAAGAGGAAACAAACACTCATAAAAGCGTATCTAATATGCTCTACACATTATATTATTAAGTTACAATAGTGGATATAAAGGCACATATTAAATGTGTGTATTAGAGATTATAAAAAGTAAAGTAAGGCAAAGGACAGTACAGTGCACTGCTCTGCTATATGATACTCTCTATGACTCTGTAGGATTCTTTTCAAATGACAAGTTTCACAGTCAGCACCTGTCGACAACTTTGCAAATTCAGGATGATGAATTGAACTGAAATAATGGAGAGAGTTCTTCATTTTGTGTATTTCATCCTTTGCTTATTTACTCTGTATACCACTCTAAGCTACATGTTAATACAATATGTTGCCTTTCTATTCTATATGTCCACTCAACTGAATCTGCTCTCTTTCAGAAACATGGTTTAATATATTACACTTTAAGAATCATGCACAATACATCCGTTCATGTAGTCTTGTGTAGTCTCCTATTCCCATATGTAAAGTTACATGGAAAAATTCAAAAACATTGAATTGAAAAATGCATGAGATGAAATCATAACATAACATCATCTTATTATATTTACCTAACTTACTGGATCTTCTCTCTTTCTCTATTCTATATATTCTATTGTGTTGCCGTTGTCCTAACAAGAACCTAGAACGGATACTTTATTCTTTTTAGCCTTGTGAATGCGAGGGACAGTACACTCGGTATGTATATCTAAAGTACAATAGTAAACATAAATTATTTATGTTATTTCTGAACTTAAAAAACTATGCTATAGATTCTATTCATACTAATGCGCATATTATTTGATTCCTTTTCCTAGTACTTATAAAGAAAGCTGAATTTATAGATGAATACAGAAACTTACACTGTAGGTCTTTATTGTTATCTGCATGTAATGTAACTCCTCCGGCCTTGCTTCGTTCTTTCAATGAACTTTTGTTACTTCCTTAGAATTTCATAGAGAGTTCAACTGCATTGTGCATATTAAATTCATTATATTTCACTATATAGTAATACCGCCATTTTTTTGCCGTAGATAACAAAGTGAATAAGGTTTGTAAGCATGCAGATATAAAAATATAGAACTAGATATGAAAAATGACGTTTCTCCATTGTGTATTAAAGAATAGATCTTATCAACTAGTCTACTTTTCTACTTTATTTCTAAAAAGATGTCTTGTTACTGTTTGTGACACGACAAGATGAACACGATGAGACAAGTGTATTTCTTTTTTGCGCCAGCAAGTCAACAGAAAGTCTGCTCTGTGTGTATAGCAAAGAGAAATGCATCTTACAAGTGTGAACATCCATGGGAAAAATTATGCAAACCAAATTATACCTGATGTAGGAAGTACGCAGTACGTTGCGTTTTAAATTGAATTTGCCTAAGTGCATTTGGGCAAGTGTCTATATTGCTTACCGGATTTTGGTCTTATATTTATACATACAGTAAATTTAAGAGAATTTTATGTCATTAGGATAACATTTTCTAGTTTTACCTCGAATACATGAATACAATTAAGTATATTTCGGAATCGATATAATATAGGGCTTTCAATAATAATACACGGTTCAATTCAATACGACTTAAATACGTAGATTTTCCACTCTTAATTCTTAGCTAACAGATTAATAGAACTAGATGTGTAATATTTTTTGAACTCCTAAAACATTCTCACCAACACATTCATACAGTTTAGCCCTAATTGGGGTACTTTTAGGGTAAACGCTAAATACTTCATGCGAATGAATTTAGCAAAGCTAATGTCTCTATTAGGCATTTCAGCATTTAATTTAGCAACCTTTTTCGTAGATATTTTCTGCTAAATGAAGACATAATGACGATAATGACTATATTTTTTCACTTTGTTAAGAGGGTAGTGTGCTGCAGTATACCATTAGCATAAAGTTTATCTCTACTTGGCAATTATTCAATCCCAATTTCCACGACAAGGGACGGCAGAACACACATAAGCAGATTGTATCTCACACAAAATGCAATAAAAAGTGTATTATTATAAAAGAGTATCAATTTACAGGAATGATAATGGTACAAGTAAGATAGCAAGGTGTAAACTTCAATTGAAAGAAGTTCTGTTAGCATCTAGGAACAAACAAAGTATGAGTTAAAATATAGGAGGAAGGGTTCAAAGGTCAATCCCATTTGTTCTTAATGTTGTTCGGAACCTCCAAAGATCTTTCAAGCGATACAAGCATTTTTGCTGCATGTATCATCTCAACTCACCTGAAGATACAAAAGTACAAATTTGCTATGAGCTAATAAATGCTGTAGCCAAGTAGACAGATCATTTCTTAGATTTTTCTTATTCATTGTAGAAACATTAACAAAAAATATGATTTACTTACTTTGTGCACTATGGGTTTGCACTCCTAACGCACAAACCCTGAAACCTTAAATATTGTATACACCTAACCCTAAATGTAAATTAATTGTGGGATTCAAACAAATCCTTTACCTACATTATAAAACAGAAGAAGAGGATAAATAGTATAAATGAAATACACTGCTTTCAATTGTATTAGGCTGTTTGATTATTTGTCGGCAGAGAATATGCATAATGCGTGCTATACTTGAATTTGAGCGGTGAGCCTAAGTCGGTTGCATTAATGAAAGCTAATTAGAGAAAATCTCGAGCGGGTGTTTGTTCACTGTCTCATTTAGAAACTAAGCCGAAAGACCACCTGTGCGAAATTGAAATATTACATCGTGCACCGGAATAAGCCTCTGATATTTGTTTTTCATGGTGAGTGAACAGTATGGCACGTTTCATAAAAACTACATCATCAGATTGAACATTACTCTTAGAGTTCTTGGAGTTTCAACTCGCAGTGTATACGAAATACATCTTTTAGTCATCCACTCACAAACTAATGGCAAATGTTTTGTAAATTGATTTTCTTCTCTAAAAGAAAATAATATGAAGTATGAAATAATCACTAATATTTGCAGTTTTGCCCAATTGATTCAAAAAGAAATGATAAAATGTAAATATACTTAAAACTAAATGGTGAAAATGATAAATTATTACCACTATGTATAAATAAAATTACATTTATAAAAATATGCGTAATAGATTTTCCATTCTGTATGTATATTTTACTATTAGGATGTTCAACGGTTTTATTTTTGTCCTTTCTGTTATTCTGTAAACATGAAAACTGAGCAAATATAGTTATTAGAGATTGGATTTAGGTACCCAGTTTGTAATAGAGCATGATATTATACTTGTTTTACAGGTAGCTGGTATGATTCATTGTTAGAGCAATAACAGTAGGCAGCATCTTTCTTCAATTACGTACAAAGCTTACAATTAGTTAGCTTGATGACAAGAAGCACCTGAGACGGACGCCAAAGAGATAATAACTCTTAACTGTGTTGTTGAACGAAGCGCATCTATAAAGAAGGATAACTTGCTTCGATGTCGGTGGTCTATGGCACTTTGGCAGACGGTGTTATGTTGTTATTGTTACACAGCGTTAGTCTTAGTGACTGAGTGATGACATGAATCAAGACACTCAAGACAAACAAGAAAATGAGAATTCCTGCAGATACTCTGTCTACACATCAGCAACTAACAACTCAACGCCTATTTCATGTCTTAGGCACTCTATCAAGGCTAAATACTAAATGACTAGGTATACATAGCGTAAGCTATACAAAGAAACATTTCTGTACAGTTTCGTTTTCAGAGTAAATGTAGAAATTCATCGGAGAATATACATTAATGACAAAAAATGCTTTTACACCGTAGTTAGTAATATTAGATATTATCCGCAATACTGCATGTATATTAAAATATTGACCTCGACTGGATAACCTAAGGATTTAAGTACGATAATAATTGCTTTTATTTAATTTGAATTTTGAAAGGTTTGCATTAATACTAGTTTGCATTTCTTATGTGGTAATATAGGCACAGATAATTTATTGCAGGAGGTCAAAAATGCAAAATGTGCAATTTAAAGGGATCATATGGTGCTTAGGAGGAATCTGTAAGCAAGTTGATTATAAAACAGTTGTAGCAGTGCTGGTTGTAGTAGGTTCAATTAAAAGAGAAGAGAAACTATTCGTTTAGACAGGAAGACGCAAGTTCAGTGTGGTGGATAGAAGGAGTAATTATAGTGATTAAGTTAGAGAGAAGTAGGGATTGCTACAACCTACATGAGAGCCCGCATATTCATTGGGTGGTAACCGTTAAATAAGTAAAATGTAGGTGCTTAAAGTACATGAAAACACCTCTAACAAAAAATGCGCTAATTTACATATGGGTACAAGCGTTTTCTTTATTGTGAATTATTACGCGTACAGGGTGGCTTGGCTTTAGAGGTGTACTTTGCTAACCCATTAAATAACATTAGTTCACTCACATTAAATAGAGCACATTCATTCCGGTGGACTTGGATTGGATTAAATAAAGTTAGTTACATCTTCCTGGCCTGGCGCCTTGGCTCTTACATACTCATTTGCTAATGAGATCACCTATTAGTATACCTAACACTATTCTTCTTGTTCTCAGAGCTTTGTCTAATAAAATCGTCTAGCCGAGCGAATGCAGTAAAAGAAAGATAATAGAAACAAACAGGAAGACACAATGTGGAACTGGGAAGATGAATGGGTGTGCATTGTTTCTCTGCATGAATGTCTGTCTCTACTTTGTTCTATCCTTTATTGTCTTTTATTTTTCGTGGCTTCGCTTTCGCTACGTTTAATTTCCGAGCATACTCCACGTTGTCTGCCTCCCTTCCTGGCCAAAGATCAAGCCGACCCATTCCAACCCATAGTTCACGACTCAGGCTCTACAAATTCAATATGCAGATCAAGGTGGATTCGGTTACGTTCCTTTCCTACTCTTAGGCACTATTAATTAGCTTCTGGTATAAAGCTCCAAGGCTTTCTCCTGCCTTTTAGTCCCGACTGAAATCTTAGGTTGGTCACTTTTACTAGGTATCAAAGGGTTTTTAAAGCTTCTCCGCCCAATTTAATGGAGCAGTCTGACAGATCAATACTTGCAGTTAATGTGTAATAAAAATTCCATTCTAAATCTTTTTGGAAGATACAATTATCAATTAAATAAATACAGTACAGATGCTGAGATGTTTTTGCATTGCTTAAAGTGAACTTGTAGGAATTATCGAAGATGTGAATATGATACAAACACCAATGTATATTTTTGTATGCTAAAGCTAAAATATGCAGATGGGGTACTTCAGACTAGACGGTATCTGCTAATGTGCACGTTAAAAATGTACTCTGTGAAACAGCCAAACAGCTTACCGTAAACTGCACACAAATATTTTGAGTTACTACTACCGAGATACTTGGATATCTTATTGTGAGGCGACATTTTTGATCTACTTATTATGAATAGGCTTACAGTTTCGAAATTAATGATTTTCAAAGAAGAGTTCATTGTGATAACTGCAGAATGAAATTCCAGGATTTATTTCCAGGATTGCATTTCCAGGAATTTCTGCATCCGAGAGAAATGATTTGCAGAACTATTAAATGAATGACCAGAGAAATAATAAGAACTGGAGATTCGTGCTTAAGATGAAGTAAGTTGGCTTACTCAGAAAGCAAAGCATCATTTAGCATGAAAGCAAAGGAGAAGACTCCAAGTATGAGTGTGCAAAATCTATCTTTATTATGGGAAGCACTTGAGGCAAGGTCAGAAACATACCTACCTACCTACATTTACTATTATGCCCTTTCGTAGTAGATAATAGTACCATACAAGCATTTGGTACCATTCATAATTTCACAGAATCGAATCATTGTTTCTATAAGGAATTGCACAGTGCATTACACTTCTCAAATTGGTAATGTGCTCACGTGCGTCATTCTCTTCTGCAATTACAAAGAATATTCATTTCACTGCCTTCATCAGTCTTAAGTCACTATACAAATTAGATCGTGTTAACCAGAACAGCACAATAATTCAATTACTCGCAATACAATCCAAATTAAATGATTTTGCCAGTATGAAACGTTTTCTCAATTCAAAATAAAGGAGTTCATAAGTTCAGATATTAATTAAAAAATAATAATACAATAATAATAATATTATTTGTGATACACCATGAGCACGACAATTTCATACCTATTGTAGAACAAATTGTAGTATTAGTTTTAAATATTAATATTTTAATGGATGTCTCATTATATTATAATTTTAATATAATTATAATTTTAATATAATTTGCCCTAAATAATTTAAGAGCAGAGAGGTTTGCATTCAGAACATTCACGGCTAACATTTGTGTATAATTATAGTGGTACATCTGAATCGATGCTGAGAAAGAACCCAAACTGAAGATGAGTAAGGGTTTATTTTACTGTATACCATTATTATGCCAACTAAATCAGCTCTCAAAGATACAACTATCTACACACTGTGGAAAGACACGTGTATTGTATGTGTTTGGTGAAATCAGTTATCTTAGGATAAAGATGGGGAATGATATGATGGAAGATGAAAATGATTGACAGATAGATAGAAAAAACTGACTTATTCGTTAATGCATTCGCCATATCAACTCGGTGTAAAGGGATCTGTCACTAGATCTTCATAAATTACTCAACTATCGAGTGACATCAAACAAAAACCTCACAGCGCATCGGACTGGAGCCAGGCGAAAGGAAAGGAGACAACCTGCAAGCCAACTTTGTTTCCTCAGTATTATCTTCTCTCTCCAGACTCCATCTGAATCCTTTCCGTTGTGCTTAGTGTCTTGTCAGTCAATACAGTTTCCATCATGTTGTGTGAAGGCAATCGAATCTGCTCCCAATCCAATGCATACGGTTGTCGATCTTTCTCCTAGCCACACGCATTACAACTGACAAAAAGAATATGTGCTGGACAACATTTATTGTCTTCTCGTCCATTTTATTCGTACATTTCAATATGTTACAATTAAATGTCAACTTCCTGGATAAATGTGCATAAAATGACAATTGGTAAACACAACGACAAAAATCATTCAAACTTCAGTTACATTAAATGAATGAATGTCAGGTTGAGTTATTAATGAATGAATGAGAAATATGGTCAGCATAATGTTTCAGTGTTCATTGCACTTTTCTTTTATCAGATTGATTTCACCTGTTACGACAATATATTATTAGAAAACCTTATTGAATTTTCGTGCATATTGTTTAATGATATATTTTTTGTATAACATGATATCAAAAGAACATAACATAGTAAGTGGTAAATGATTATTATGCATGATGAAAGTAAATTAGGTATGTGACTTATATAACGGCTGTCAACATGCTGCCGAGTTATTAAGCTTGCTTTCCTTCATATTTTAGATTACTGTTCAAGCATAAGCTTACTGTATTGTAAAGTATGCTACATGTTGGGAATAAAATATTCATAAAGATATCTCAAGTTTGTTAAAGCTAAACTTGACACGACATTCTAAATTAAACTGTCATCCGCTTTTTCCTTAACTACCCCTTCCTCAATTACTAACATTGACTGAATTAACATTCATTTCTCAGTGTCAGCTCACGAGTCTTTCTGTAGAATGAAAAGGAGCTGAAGCAATCTACAATAATAAGCAGCTAAACTAAATACTTACATTCATTCGCTATTCAAAGGAAAAGACGATGAAACAGATTTAACAACTCTCTCTCTCTCTTTTGTCCTCATGATTTGATTCATTTCTGCAACTTATTAGTGAAGGCATGTTGGTATTAACTGTGTGCATACCTAAGTAGATACGTTAACGTGATTGACGTTACACAATTCAATTACATTATTACCTTTTGCCTTTTCACACATTATAAGTCGCATATTACTGCCAGTACAGCTAAAAAAATTCTAGGTTACATTTACTAAAGATATTTATATCTACTACTTGAAAATCTTCATATACTAGTATTAACCTTGATACTGACTACTTATAGATATCTGTTCAGAAAATTAATGGACAAGGGACAATCATTTATGTAACACTATCGACAATCTATTCTATTCACATTCATAGGGTATAAATTAACAAAACCTAAATATCTTAGTAAAATAAACTTGTCATCGTCATGTCATATATGTCAACTAAAATGACTGGATAGAACTCAAACTAATTACCGCTTGTTGACAAGCATTGCAGATACTCCTTGGTTGCAGTGAAGACGTTAACTAATACACTATTTCTATTACGCTTTAGTTTGGGCACAAGAATATTACGTCAAGGTCAAGACTGAAATATATTTAATGGGAACAATCTGAAAGCCGCAGTCACATAAGTTACACTATTACAGAATTAATTACTTTTAACGTTCCAGATTGTTTTGTAAGAACATCTCAACTTAACCCTTCTACTTTACTTTATGTAGTCAAATCTATCCATCAAACATTTATTATTGAAATATTATGAAACGTAATTTACTAGAAAATTGGCTACCCCACACAAAAATCACCCCACATGAAAATCATCCGGGCATAAAAATCACCCCAATATAAAAATTACCCCCAAAATATATTAATGATAATTCTACAGTTTTAATTAGCTTGAAGGCAAGGAAGTATATTACTGCTTGTGCTGCCCATCTTCAATTTCGCAATGATCATAAAAAGTTGTGCGCACTTTCATTTGTACCGCCCGAAGATGTTGTCTCCAGATATGAAATGCTCACTGACTCTCCATGTTATGTCGAAAACGAAGAATTGCTAAAACCGCTTAGACTTTATTTTGAAAAAACGTGGGTAAGACCATACGAAAGTAGGAGAGCAATATTATATATAGGTATATATTATATATATATGTTAGCGGTAAATCGGCAAATCAGGCAATTTCAAAAATGCCTAGGCAAATCGTAAAATTTGTACCGAATTTTGGTTTCTGTGGCCAATTTCATAGAAGACAAGTTAATGGGTCATTGTGCCCCAACTGACTTAATTCAAAAGTCACTGATGAATCAGAAAAACCTCACTTCAAATATGTGGTCCATTTCATTTTTAAATTATGACAATTATTTGCTTTGAAGAGCTGCGTCATATTAACTGATGTAACTTAGAAATGAAATGGCCCACATATTTCAAGTGAGATTTTTCTGATTCATCAGGGCTTTTTGAATTATGCCAGTTGGGGTACAATGACCCATTAACTAGTCTTCTTTGAAATTGACCCCAGAAACCAAAATTCAGTACAAATTTTACGATTTGCCTAGGCGTTTTCGAAATTACCTGATTTGTCGATTTGCCGCTAACATATATATTATATATATATATATATATCAATAGCAATTATAACCCCCTGGAGTGTTGACAAAACCTGCCCGTTTGGCCACTGTGTACGTCACTGTCAATTACAAGCAGTGAAGTAATTAATAGTGGTGACCAATTTCGTCATTTCTTATCATATTTCCTTGTCAATGAGGTGCTAATCCAAGCTAATTAAAACTCCATAGATTCTCAGTTAGCATTAATATATTTTGTGATGATTTTCGTATGGGGTGATTTTTGTGCCCGGATGATTTTCATGTGGGGTGATTTATGTGTGGGGTGATTTTGAGTGGGGTGATAAGCGTGCGGGGTGATTTTCATTGGGGTGGTAAGCGTGCGGGGTGATTTTAGTTGTGGGGTGGTAAACGTGCGGGGTGATTTCCGTGTGTTACGCATCTCAACTTAACCCTTCTACTTTACTTTATGTAGTCAAATCTATCCATCAAACATTTATTATTGAAATATTATGAAACGTAATTTACTAGAAAATTGGCTACTTCTAGTACTAAATTCTCTGCAGGGATTTATCCTTCTGCTTGCTCTGCTTTATTGAATTATATTAAACATGACCTTTTGCCAGATGCATCTTTTATTTTTATGGAATTGGATTTTTAAATCGAATATAGGAACTAGGTGGAACATATTATAGTACTTACTGACTTAGTGGATTGCATTAAGTATACACAACAATAGTACAAGGAAGGAAAAAATTACCTGTCAGTTGCAATGTTACAAGCGCATCTCATTCTCAGAGAATCGTTCCAAATCACATATGTATCCGAAGTTCTGTGTTAGAATTTTTGCTTTTCTGCTGCTTATTGCATCTACGCTTGAACTGTTGTATTGTACCCCAACTCTCCTAACATACCGTATGGATTTTATAACATGATCGAATTTCAATTTGCATTTGGTTTCCTGGCTCCCTGGGTTATTATTTAAATTGGCAATCTGAAATGATTTCCTTCTTGCTAGTTGGCTGTGTTGTGGTATGTAGAAAGTGAGTTTCGTGGAATTTCTCTCGGTTTCCTTCAGTACAAGCAGATAATTGTATTTTTACAGAAGCGAAACCATTTGCTTGTATTACTACTGTCTTGGTGCAATTATACTGTCGTTCATATGCCATGGGTAGGGAAGTCTACAATTATATTGTAATAATTGTAAACATCTTCATCAAAACTTAACATAACCAAAGATGAATACCTATGTAGCAGACTTATTAGTATTCGCTGAAGATATTTGCCCTGATGCTTGGTAACATGATCTGTTAGCAGGTATACAATACACGGTAAATGTGGTAAACATAATAAAGCCATAATTTCTGCATCGTTTTTCACGTCAACGTCAATACGCATCAATTTATTGAATATTTTACACTTACTAACCAGAAGCAATAAGAAAGGGATTCAGATCTGTACCATGCCATATATTCAATGAAGACATCAAGAGAAATAATCTGAGTTTCTTAAAAAATGCGTTAGGTAAGTAATGAAGACATTTTCACAAATAATCTTGCATGTTGAATATTTTGTACTTTGTATTTACTAGTGTTCTTAGGTAGACATCTCATAGTAATTCCCACTAGCGCATTCTTTTCCTATTCTTATCTTCACGGAGTGCTTCCCAATTGTGTAGTTAACGAAAGGGTTAAAAAGATAACATCTTAATGAGTCCCACGGGCACAACTGCATTTAAAGGCATTTTGCCCTGGCTATTACAACAAGTCAATGAAAAATCTCTGGGAATGAATAGACAAACATTGTAATTAAATCATCTGATTTTATTTGAAGCGAACATATATTATTCTCTCATCTGTCAGAACTATTTACTTTGCTAAAGTAAGGAGAGACTACTCAATTTTGCAGTTGAAGAAGTCAAATTGCAGGTTGTCTTCTTTCGTTTCTACCTACTATGTGGATAAGTAAGTGATTATCATAAAGAATTCATTATTTGATCAGGGAAGCAAAATTATTTTTCCTTATGCATTCAATTCCTTGGCAGGCCTATCATTTTAGCACGTTACCACCCGTGCGATTTCAGGTAGAAGGTAAGAACACCTAGCGAGTTTTTAGACTAGACCTGAAAACCAAAGATACCTACGTTCCCTTTACAGCTCAAGTTGAGGATCAAACCAAATTAGACGAACTTGGAGTTTCTCTATATATTTTTATGTGAAGTAAAGCCATCCTTATCATTTATACGCAGATAATCAAACGAAACCACATTTTATAACCAAAGTGAAGTACCATTAGTTTACAAAGAAAACTGCAATTCATTTTACACTGAGATCCTTGATGCTGCGTTTGTATTTACGTCTTCCGATTGCTGGCTCTATTTGCACCAAGTCTTAAGAGTGAAAAAGAACAAAGTAGAACCATTTTATCATACTCTTAAAATTACATAGAAATCTAGACGTCTCCTCCTCCCATGCCCCAAAACCGTCAATTTTCACTCATTTGTCTTTGAAAACATTATTCTCAGCTGGTTATGATGGGAAGTGATGTGATGTGATGTATAATACGAGTAGAGCCCAAGGTATTTACATGCATGTCTCATTCTTCAAATTGAAGATGAAGTCAAGTAAGCAAGCAATGATTATAGAGGTGGTACATTTGTAACAGAAAGAACACAGCTAGACAGACAAAATATATTCATGGCAAATGATAGGTCTATTGTATATTCGTAAATTTATATATTTCCTGTATAGTTTCCTACCGCGTGCACTGGTACTAGTGTCAGCTCTCTATGAAATGCGCATTTACAAAGGTTGAAATTTTTCATCTGTTATTCCAACTTAATTCTACGTTAATATCTAGTTTCGAGTACTACTATTTGTATTTCTGAGACAGTGATGGAATGATCTGAATTTCGGTAATGGATTTTTGAAGGAAAAACCAATAGCTTCAAAGAAATGTCTGACAATGAGTGGAAAAACATAGTCAAAAGTAATTTACACAGATATTATTTGCTTCATTATAGTAACATCATACCAAAAAACAAGAAAAGTCTTAACTTCAATGGTGGAATAACAAACACATACTGCAATACTACACCTACCTAGATTTAACTTAACACATTTTTCATCACAATGATTAGGAATATATGGCATTAAAACTAAAACTGTATGTAGTTGTGTATTAGCTTCTAATTCTTGGCAATGCTGTTGCTAGTTTATCAATCCAAACTTTTTTTAGCTACATGATAATTTGACTTGTGTCATATGTGCTGTTGACGAGCGAATTCAGAGTAAGTTCACAATAAAACTTGCTTTGAATGAACTCTAGTTTTTCCCCAGCTTTACAGACATTTTTGTCTTGCAGTCACTAAAGGCAAGAAAAAAATGCAAATTCGTTATTGCTCCGCATTGTACTCGAAATACGACTAACTAACTTAACTGGGATGAATTTCATACAGCTCTTTGTTTATATCCGTAACTTCAAATACGCGGAAATATTTAATTATTCACAGAATTTCCAATAGCATAAATTACTATTGCAGGATGATTTAAAGTGACCACAAACGGTTTTAAAGGATATTAGATGAAACAGTCACATTACACAGTCACGTAGCAGATATATATTTGGCAAAAGTTACATATTTTTGTAGTGTAATATTCGTTATGACAGAAGTTGAACTTCCTTGACCACACATTAAGTGATTTCATTACATAGTATAGGTATTTGATAGGAATATGTGTTCTAAGTATGTTATATTTATATCAAGTTGAGTTCCAATGGTCTCAGTGATGCAAGATTGATCATTGTTCGAAATTCCAGTACATTGACTGGGTGTGAGTGATGTAATGATAAGCGTTTGTTTGTGAATACATAAAAAGTGTAATACTTAATGGCAAAATGGTGCCTTGTTATTTAGGCACGACATAAAACGTAAAAAATTCAATTTATTCGAAGAGCTCTTGACATGCCCTAATTTTTTCCTGCAATATGTACACTTCAACTACAAGTCAGCATTCTATAATGTGTTGGTAAAATGGGCAGCAAAATAGAGTAAAGCACACTACTTATGCGTACTTACATAATACAAGAAGGATTACGATTAACGAACCAAAAAGGCCAAACTTGCCTCTAGACTAAACGCAAATCTTAAACCTTAGCATCCACGCTTTTATATTAGACAGCCACGATTTTATACTCTTACCTTTACGTTCCTCTGTATCAGAACAAATAATTCATCTTTATCCGTTCCACATCCCATTGGTTTACATACATTATATATTCCTCAGGTTTTAGAGCTTAATAAATATCTATGACTGCTCTTTACATTAGTGATTAGGAAGTTTCTTTCCGTGAGCAGACCCATATTCATTTTTAAGAGAAACAAAAATACTTACCTCGTATTAATATCTGTTTCTGTTCAACCCACTGTTTTATACTCTATTGAGTGTACTCGTTTTCACAATGCAGACAGTTGCTACGTATTTATTAAATAATTCCAAGTTAACCACATTTTTCGTCCATTTCTCAGTAAAAAACCTAAATAGTACAACACGCCTGCTTTAAATTGGCTTTAAACGGGAAAATTGCATTTATCAGCTTTTTGTACACAGCTGCGCTCAAAACCTTTATATATGGCCATTAATCAATGAATAAGTAGTATACATTTTCTATATATTTTTTGTATTTCATGTGTATTTGAAGAAACGAAAACGGATTTATAAGCAGATGCACTAGGTACTTAAACCCAGGTAAATTGCATTTGCAATGCCATAAATATTTAAAAACCACTCTTGGGAAATAACGTTCAGTAGCCCACCTATTAAATAGTCATGTTCATGTTCCTGCTAAATCAGTTTTTGATGTTTATATATATTCTAGAAAAGCTAATCTCTTGATTTAGCCGATTTTCCATTGCATAGATTTTAATTTGAACTCTTGCTAAAAATTTAATTCCAAGATGTTTTTTTGTTTTATATAAACTTTTAAAGCTCCGTATGTTCAGCAAGCTTCCTCCCGTCTTTATAATGTGCACAACTTAATTATTGCTCTGATATTACACATTAGATAGCTCTTTAAAGCATCCATATCGTATTTTAGGGAAGGTTGAAATTAAATGTGTTTAATAGTGCTAGTCCAACAATCCAGCCAGACTAATTTCCATTATTGCCATTCATCTGTTTTGCGTCTTACCCTAATGATACTAATGAATCTACATTAGTGTAGTATTATATCTTGATATTGCATTTTTCTTATCAGACGCGACCATTTTTAGGATGTATTTTTAAGTCTTTCAATCCGGTTCCATGAAGTCGTGTTTTCTTCCCAACTCTACTACATCAGACTTTAAAACTTTTGTCATATTTGGTAATCCGGTCGCGATGATAGACAGGACGAAATGCTTAGAGTGACTGATGCAAAAAGCAAGCGTAGAGATTTTTATCATTTCATGGTAAAAGCATCTTGTACGCAGATATAGTTATGCGTATTTATATTGCTATTAATGCATTGAGACAAGGCAAGGCTACATGGAACTAAATCCATAATCCATACTGCGATTCGAGTGTGGCACTTTTGTATATTTGTTGTTACTCATGTTAGGTACGTGATAAATGCGTTCATACATAGTCAACAAAAAATGCTTTTCAGTATCAAATTTTTACTTACTTGCATGGATGCATGCATAAATGTATTTAGTTGTGTGGCGACTTTAAAATGTATAAGTGTACATTGTCATATTATAGGTATACGGAAATGTGGTACAAAGTGGTGACTGTTGAGTCTTTGAGACCCTTTCTTTTCATTTGCATTTCTAGATGAATTGACTTGAGTTTTTGATAAATGTACCCATAGAAATTTGCGATGACTCAGACTTGGCAAAAGATGAACTAATGCATTAATAGCAGAGTAGCTTGACGTTGCAAGCGCTGAGTGTCAATTTTTGCACATAAAACCATTAGTAATGCTACATGGCAGGCATGAAAAGGCAAGGTTGACTTGACTTGGCTTGACTTGACTTGAGCCGACTTTGCTTTTCTGTCGAATTACATCTTGGTGGCTTCAAATGTACCTAAACATTACATGTACAGTATGTATGCTGGATTAATGCAGTTATTCACGTTGCAGGTTGCACTTAAAAGAGTGGAGAGATAGTAGGAGGACATAGGTAAATTACAAGTACAACATAAAGGGTGTACAGAATTCAAGTGCCAAATCCAAGTTTTTGCGATAAATTAGATGCGTAAACCTTCATATCACCTTGCCAAGTTCAACCAACAACAAAAGGAAACTGTTTTGACCGAATTTGTTAATACCCACTCAATTTATGTACTTACTTACCACAGTTACCTACTTAACTAGAGACACGTTTGCAAAAAACCAAACCCGTTGTTAATCTTCATTAAATACATAGACACTTCATCATAACCAATTTAATTTTCAATTACCTGGCACCCTAATTGCAGCTATAGTAGTCCTTTGATGAGTTTTGTACATGAATTTGCTTTTCGAACACCCACACAAATGCATAAGAGTAATATTAGCATTACACTACTTATGCTGTAGTTCCAAAGGTACATTTCATATATTTTGCTATCTCCTTATTTGTACCCAAAATTATTTACTCTTTCCAACCGACCCACTTTATATAGGAATTAAGCGTCTGAAAGATTAAAACTGACAAACCAAAATATGAACACCCTTCGCACTTTGGAAATAGGTGAGCAAGCCAAAATTCGCATTCAATCCAGGTGACAATATCTCAGAAGCATTCTAGCATTATTATGTAGCGGAGCTACATTATGGGAACGCTCTGTCTGTCTGTCTGTCTGTCTGTCTGTCTGTCTGTCTGTCTGTCCGTATCCACTTTACTCGAGAACGCATTGAGATAATGAGTTCAGACTTAGAACACATATAGATAAGGTCCAGTGCCAGGTTAAGTTCGAAGATGAGGTCAATCGGTCAATGGGTTCCAGAAATACAGTCCGAAACATAGAGCCTGCAGTACCATGTATTGCATGACAAACCACATTGAGTGGTATAAATAAAACTTGGTACATTGAGTGGTATAAATAAAACTTGGTACATTGAGTGGTATAAATAAAACTTAGCACATTGAGTGGTATAAATAAAACTTAGCACATTGAGTGGTATAAATAAAACTTAGCAATGATCAACCAATGATCATTGCCGATGATCAACCGATGATCAACCGATAATCAACCGATAATCAACTGACTTCTCCGCTACATACTGACGCCGTTTTGCACAACGGGTTTATTGATAATGTGTACTGTGTGTGTAGCTACGTGTGTTTCCTGTACTGTCTTTTGACAATTTACATTAGATATCTGATAAATGGCTTCTGAACTAAATGGTGCCTATTTCATCTTGAATTGCATTTGACTCTACGCAATAGTATAATGCTAACAAATAGTATGCTTGCATATGATAAATGGTTTGTTTTTAGAAATGATTTAACAAGGTATGAGTCATTCGGCGAGAAATAATAAATCTTCAAGAGACACTCACAAATCAAAATGCACATTCAAAACACGGAAAGAGGGAAATGTAAACAAGTTGCAAAGCACCGTGAACATGATACCGGCACCTTTATATCATACAGTATAGCCAAAAGCAACGCATAGATAAGTACCTAATATATACTTACTTAATAATGCAAATGTATAAATCCCTTGAAATCTCACATGACAGGTAATATTTAAAACGAATCAGCGTGACAAGAATAACAGAAAATGTAATATTCATTTCTAAAATTGCAAACTACAGACTATTCTTTATTGCTTTAAGCTTCTTATAGATGATAGAAGTAACTTCTTAAGCATAACTACTCATACCCTTATAGCACAAGCTTAAATTACAGTTTTAATTGTGTAGGGGGTAATTGCAATACGCCAAAAGATTGCATAGCACGATGCGACGAATATATTCTAAAGAAGAATAGAAGGGCTTCTTTGTGTTTTTAAAGACACCAGGTACAATTTTGCGACCAGAATAACTAGAATAATATAAATTCTCTTAAATTGTCTAATAAATTGGATATTAAAAATGTCAATGTAGTTAGCATATTTAAAAATACATTTTTAATTTATTCCATTGTGTTCCGGAAGCAAACTTATTTTGACTCTTACTACATAGCTGCTAAACTGGGGTACAACAATACATTTTAGTGAACTAACTATTATTGTGTAGTAAATTACAAATTAGCGTTTAACTCATTAGTGTTGTGTAATAGCATGCGTAGAAAGCCTTAGGGATAATGTTCATCTGTCATAAACGCTAATAATGAATAGACTGGGACCTTCAAAGCTATATTAATAACAGTCAACAGTTCCTTCCCAAAGGATTTCATGGGGCATGTTAAAAGTGCGTATTGCATGGCATGCATGATTTTCGGCTCAAGGAACAAATTCTGTCAAGGCACAATAGTGGTGTAATAACAAGAATGTCTAACTTTAAATAATACAGATTAAGATTATGCTAATTTCAAACCAAACTACTCATTCGGATATGTTCTTGCCATCATGTATTTGTAAGGGCGTTAATCTATTTGTTCACACGCAATAGGTGTGTATTGTCTATTAAACGCACAAAAACATTTTTCCTCGTTTCCTATAACATTCGTGCGTTGAATTTCGTAATAATATTCTTACTCGTGAGTGAGTCAAGTCGAAATGATAATATTCTCAAACATTGTAAGAAATAATATTCTTATTACATTGATCTTAATTGATAAATATTATATAAAATATAAAAATAATACCACATATTTGAAAGCATTTCATGAATTAAATAAATATTCGAACTGAATTGAGCTTACAGAATTATCAATGACTAAAATGTAAACAGTCGCATAGTCTTATTTTTAGAAACACCCCACAAAATATTGTACAATTGTTACTGTGTATAAGATGTCATGCCAAGTTAAAGTCGGTGCATAATTCCTGACTTAGAAAATAGATGTATGTAATTATGGTGTCTTAGTGTCGGTAGTTTTCAATGAACTCTTCTGTACTGAACTAGATATTCTATTAAACTGTTCACTTACAATTTACATAGTAAAGTGTGAGAAAGTAAAAGTCCTTAAGCATGTAATGACAGATCTTCGACCGAGTGACTTACTCTACTACACTATCCCACATCAATAAGTAGCGTAGTGTACAAAGAAATACAAAAGGGGTATAGAGCACAGGCACACATAACTGAATCTATTCTGAAAAAATGAATAGTGTATACAGAGTAAGTAAAAATTGCTACTTATAGGCAATATACTATACACGTATAGTTAGTTTTTTACACCCGTCGATTCATTGAACCTCCCAGACACACTTTAAGTAAGAATTAGCTATTAGGTGCATTGCAGGTAAAGTAGAATGGCTAAAGGCCGTTTGTACATGACAATAGAGCACAGTAAATGCATTTGCATTGTAATGTAAGTTGTAATGCATCCGAAAGCCTTTTCAGCCGCCGTCTATGAGCGTCCAATCCAAATTAGGAGATTCCCCCATAAATGTTTAATTGTCGTGCTTAATGGCAGTATCATTATTGAAGGCAAGAAACTTTCCAGTTCATTCAATACTACAACTGCAGCGTGTGAAATGACATCCCCTTGGCCATTTAACCATAACAAATAGTATAATACCGAATAGAAGCTTAAAAACATCATGTACGTTCTAATAGAAGGATTTTTCTTTTCTCATTGCGTACATTTGTGTAATACGAAGGTCTATCTTCCTTAGAACAATACCAGTTGGTGAGTACAATAGCTAATAGTTAATGCCTGCATGTTTATAAGTTCCTTCCTTCCTTTCGGCAAAATCTGTAACAACAAAGTAAAAGAAAGGCCGTCTGGCACAACTAAAAACGTCACATTGCAGGTTTACGATTACACTATATTTTATGCTTTGTAAAAAGTGAAGATTACTATCCACCTTTCTATAAGTCGGTCCCATGGATTATAATCTACCTCAAATTCACTTAAGGTTACTTTTTGTTATTCTGCAGGTAAACTATTTTCCTTTGCTCACCCCAAGTTATTCTTAGTAAACTCATTTCCACCTACTTCATAAGCTTTTCGTGTGCTCTATCGAATTTGCTGAGATCTGAATCCCTCTAAAAGCATCTACTACATAATTTACAGACCTTTTTCGTTCCACCTGCCTTGTTTGTTGGGAAAACACTTTTCATAGGCCCTTTATGTAAGAATCTTAAATAACACAATCACAAAGTAAGATACCACCTTATCATATTGTTGAATGGTACACAATTTTTAATATAGCAGCCGTACCTGCACAAAGGCTGTCAGAAAGCCTCTAAAAGTGTTGCTTTATATTTAATGCCAGTTTGCAACATTTTATTTGTTTCTTATATTGTTTCCGAAAGTATATAATATTCGAATTCACATGGGTATACTTTTCCCAATATTATGTTCCCAGTCCCAGTGTAATAATTAATGCATAGAATTAGGAACACGTCTAAAGTATTTATAATCTTGTCACTCTTGTCCAATTTACAGCATCAAATCATTTTGTCCTCCTGTACTTCGGATACTTATTTACTCCCAGTGTTACACTGGTTTATTACTTACTTCAAAGATGCATTAGTAGCAGAAAAATAAAAGGAATTGGTTAAATATGCATGCAGGCGTAATAACACTATTAAACAATTCTTACTGAAGGGAAATGCGAATTTAAAAGGATTCGGCACATGGCAAAGTCCCACTAAGCTTTTGTCAGCATCATTGTCTGCACTAATGAATGACAATAACAAAGAGAACATGACACCCACACACCATCGCAGAAAATTAAATAACATAAAATGCCCTTCCTTCCTTACCTATTGCATGTGTTATACTACTTACTGTAATTTGTTTGTACGGTATCTGTACAACGAAGCGTGTACAATAAAGTGCATAATGTTTGTGTTATTTGCTTAGGAGCGAGTACGCTTGCAATAACGAGTGTGAAAAAATTAGAGACACGAGGAGTCATTGATATGTAGGTACTTCATAAAAAATGTATTTGGTGCAGACATTTCTTTGAGGACGTGGGCAGAGTCTGTCACAATTCATTTACAGTTATTTCTTCATAAAAGGATTTATTTGGTACACGAGTATTAAAAGCATTAGATGCAGTAATAGTAACGTATAAGCTTATGTATGAATGCTAAACTTGTACTCTGCAATTTTGTTGTGTGATGAAGCCTAAGTAAGGCAATTTTGATGTTGATGAGAAAGCAATTTTTGGTGTCTACACGCTTTTCTTATTCATTGCATATGTAAATGATCTTGAATACACCTAAGCGCATAGAGTAGTGATTCACAGGTACAACCACAAGTAACACAACAAGCATTATAAAAGTATTACTTTTACTTATCATTTATTAGTGCACAAGTACACTGCTAACTTATTTTGAGATCATGGAGGAATAATCCTAATGTAAAAGAAAATAGATTTATGATGGTAAGTATATTTGCGAAAACATTTTTAATTTTAATTATGAAATAATTTTGAAGTATTGAAAATAGTAATATTAACTTAGTTTTATTTGTTTAGGAATTACCACCAGAAAAGAAATGTATGCGTAAAAACTACTTGCGAAATAAAGACGCGTAAAGGGTTATTGTATTCACCTCTATCAACGCTTAATCAATAGAAATAAGTGTGTTTAGGTACCTAGAATAACAGCCACACAAGAAGGCACCCAACTATAATAAAAACGTATATCTACATAACAGGTACCTTTGTTGTTTGAAGAATTTATACATTGAATAAAGATTAAGGTATGGATAATTACATGACTGTGTATTTTGTTAGTAAAACCTTTTAACTGTAATTAGATAATTTAATTCTTGTGAGGGAAACGTACATAAGCATATAGGGGTGAGCAGTGGAGAATATGCAATGAGGAATCCTGTAATTAGCTAACTAACGATTTTGTAAACTAAACTAAAGCGGCACAGTAGCCAGTAGCTCCTAAATAAGTTAATAAATAATTACGCATACACAATATTGTGCACACATAAAAATTGTAGTAGATACTTTGCAGATTATAGCAATAGTACTGAAAATGTCAGCAGCCAAAAGGATATAATTTCGTATTAGTTTTACACACATTCAGTACAACAATGGTTTGCTTTGGAAATGAATAACGAGGCACTCATTCTGTATGCAAATTGAAATGTGAACGCACCAAGAAATCTTCCTACGTGAATTTTACTGACGATGTGAACGATAAAGTAGAATATTTTATGCAATTCAGCCGAGTCATAGAACTACACATATTTACAATAAGGTAACCCACATGTCCTTTTTGAGAAATACGCTAAACTCTGACGAAGGTGAAATGAAAAGTGAAACCACGCATAAAGAAAAGACTGCAGAACCAGACCGAGACCGTACCACTACAAATCAGATTATAAAATCGCACAAGAAAATCAAATAAAGCCATTGAAAGTCATGGAATGCGAGAAACTGAATTTTTATTTAAAATCATAAAATTGGTGGGCACTATAATTTTGCCTTTGTAAAAAGAATCTTGCAAATAAAGTACACGAAAATACGCAAGTGCCATGGAAGAATACTAATTGTAATTTTGGGGCCTGCTTACCGAAAATGCTATTTATACTTACTCACCCTGGAAAATCAATATTTTTGGATCGTGTTCCATTCTAGTAGTAGAGAAAATCAGATGAGAAATTGGAGAAACGAAGTTGGATTTTGTTTTGCTTTGGTCTTATTTCAGCGTTAGCTTGTCTCATTTTAGATTTTAGGAATGGTTAGGGGATTCGTTTATACGATGTGACTGTGATCATCCTGCAGGAGAGAAATGTCACATTCGTGGTTCACTTTTATTCGTTTTATATGATAAATTCATTGGTTCAGAGAGTCAGAGTAGAGGCTAACAGAATGAAACTGAAAAACAACGCGACACGAAGAAGAAGAGCAAATTGCTGTATTTTTGTTGGAAAACAATGAATAGTAAATGAGGGTTCTTCCTGAAATAATCGCTTGCTGTATATTTCATGAAGTTACATTCAGGAAAGCCAGAGAAAAACAACTATCCGATACAGATAAGTAAGTCATAGGGAATTCTACATTTGCACACTCTATTTCCCTATAGCACTCAACTAGAAGATGATTTCATATTTATTGCTATGATATTCCCCTCTTGAATATTTCATCACGCATTGTCCCTCTTTCTCCTTTCGCATGAATTGATTTACAGATACGTTTATAGTGATTTTATTTGCTTTCGCTTCTACAGATACCTCACCAGTTTATGTACTGCAACTCATGGTATTTGTTGATGTTCGTGGAAAACCGACTCAACAATTCCATTACGCCAATCATATCGATGCGATATTGCTTACAATTAGATTATTTTCCAAAATGTGATGGTATATTTTAAACACCCATTTGGGATTGTGACATGTCGCTATTCATCCCATTTAATTTTAATGCTGTAAAATTCTAAAAAACAGCATTCTGCAGTTTGGATATCTGAAAGCATTTTTGAACATAGTCAAAAGCTTACTTATAACGTTATAACATTAGTTTCCCATAAAGAAAAAAAATATTAGCTACTTTATGAGTTTTATGAAAGAAAATAATTAATTTGCTCCTTACGATATTATGGGAAATTATTTTCCCTAAACGAAGATAGCGTATGAAGATAGTTTAGATAAATGGTAAGTAGTAATCCTTGTTTCACTTAACAAATTAGGTTGAAGTTATCACCGTTTATCATGTGAATGCTCGTAAACGTTTTACTTCATATCAAAGAAATATTAAATAATTTCTATTGTGATTCAAGTGGTTGTATTAGATGTATTTATGCAACTGACTAATTTGCAAAGAAAACAGTAAATTCGGTAATGTTTCTGTTTCTTTAGTTTTATTTTTTTTAAATATACGAATTGCATTGGGAACAGCCACTGGACAACTTTGAGAGAAGAATTCTGGTATGGAGGTATAGTCGCAGGAATCAGAAATATGCTACTCTATATACATGAAATGCATACCAAGTTGTACTATGGACCTCCAAATATAATTTATTTCTGAAGAAATTCTTAAAGTACCCTATTTACCTCTTAAAATGCTACTTTCATAATCAAATGATTTATTTCGTGCTAAGTCCATGGCACTTTAATACGATTGCCCGGAAATTAGTTTGTCAGTCAAGATTTTAGCTATTTGATATACCACGCAGCATAACATTTAGAGATGCATTTTCTGACGCCATCATTTGTATTCAGTAGACAAGCAAAGGTATTCCATACTATTTAAGTACAAATTGGAATTATATACCATTTAAGTACTACTTAATTACGTTTGCTCCTTGATTTTGTTTTCTTTGGCAATATCTTTATTCAAAACAGTATCATTGTTTTACACTTTATATCAAAATTGCAGAATCTTGTACATTTTTTGCAGCTAACGTACCTTATTATTTGTACCTTGGTAAAGCTTTTATCAATGTTACCATTTAAGAATCTATTAGAAGTTTTTTACACAACATCACCTAAGTTTACTACTACTGATTGTATACTTTCTCCAAAGCACAAACTGGCTCCATCATTGTTATATGCAACTCAGGAAATAAGACCTGTTGTGTAGGAAATTACTTTTACGATACATATGTGGTTAAATATACATAATATGCTTTCAATAAGCTTATAGGGACGGTTGGGGCACCTAGAATAAATATTACAAATTTAGTAATAGGTAATGTAAGTCATTCATACTCATTTTCGTCCTTCACTTGATTTCATTGCTTATGTGTATTATAAACTATGTTCAAGTAAGCGAGATACCTAACCTGCTGACCGATTTCCATTCCTAAGTATTTGTACTAATAAGTTACTTATAAGCAAGCTTGAACTATTTTCCCATTTTTGATAAGCAAACAAATAGGAATTATATAGTTAATGTCTGTGATTTACCTATCGTATTTACCTATCGTATTTTTATAGTATTCATCTATTATTGTATCTAGTTTCATAAACTAGTATAAATAGTAAGTATTTGTTGATCGGTGTTTTCATGAAGTACCTACTAATAAGCTTGGAGTGTTGGCATCAGAATCGGAACTTTAAGTAAAGGTACTGTCTATTGAAGCAATATATCGGCATGTCAAAAAGACGAGTTGATGGTGCATAGAAGCATCCCATAAATTAGTACACTTTACTAGCATTCTCCTTCAAACGGCTTGCCATTAAAATTACGTAATGCAGAAGCACATTGAGTCTTCACGCTGGATTCTTTTTGCATTAAAGGTTTATATCCTCATTTCACTGTTGTCTTTTTCTCATCGCCTCTTATTGCCGCTAATATAGTTGGTATAAGTTTCAACTAGCTATAAATACTTGGTGCATGTTTTTTGTATCTGTACTGCACTGTAGCAATACAGTTTTTCAACAAAAGTAAATTAACTACTCGTTATAGGTTCACTAATCACTAATAGAATACTATAAATTCGATTATCACCAGGTGCACATCATTTATTCTTAGCCTAGTCAGTTAATAAAAAGAAATTTGGAAAATAACTCTTGAGCATTTGTTTTCTGCAGAGACTGAAAATGATTGTTAATAACATGCAATCAAGAATACAGATTTACGATCAGGTACAGTGCATCTGTAATATTATGGCTTTTAAGCATTGGACATGCCTTTACCTAGCATTAGAATTATGATATAAGACATGCCACCTCCTCCTTATAGCGTGTAACCATTTTATTTAATAAGAATTGACGTATATTCAGATTTAGTATACTACTGACGGCTTGAAGCCTGCTAAGGACCTTTACTTACTCGGTGCTAATGGAAAAGTAGGAATAGCATGCAGTCAACAGAAGAAAACAAAAGGCTAAACGTTTTCCCACGGTTGGTGGTAATGAAAGTGAGAACTACCAATTATTTTATTTCTACCGGCTAAACTGTGAAGAAAATCACTAGCTTGAGTAGCTTGCCTTGTCTGTTTATCAACGAAACAAAGCATACAGGCACTCATACTTTTTACTATTGCAAACACAGCCACACAGGTGATGGTGGCAATTTTCTTTTGGCAAAGAAAAAGTATTTACCCACGACTTTACAGGTAAATAAATAATCCAAAATCCATTACGAGTAATGTTAATTAAACCTACCTAGATCAAGATTGTTCTTAATTAAAATCTTTATAATATATATATACCTATATAGGATTAGTATCTGGAAAGTAGATCTGAAATTATAATGTGCACGCTAGATTACAATAAGTTTCTCAAAGCAAATATTACTTCTTGGCTAGCATTACTGATGTTCAGGATAGCCCAAGTCAACAATGTTGGTTGAGGATTTTGTTAGTCCCGTTTGATCTGAAATATTTACATTTTGACTTTTGCATAAAGCCAATATCAATACCAATCAATCAGTACATACATTTGAAAATGCTTCTGTCATGTAACAAAAGTAACCGTAGCAGAAGGCATTTGTTAATTATGCATATAATTGTGACATTTGACTATTCAAGACTTGAAAGACTAATAGATAAACCAAAGCAGCAGGCTGGACACATTAACCAGAAAACCTGAAATTATACCTTCAATTTTTTACTATTTCGATTTACTATTGTAAAAGATTTTCGCATAACCGGCAGACGATTTGCCATTTATATGCTCTATGTGACTTGTTTGATAATGTATGTTCTAAGTCGTCACGTGCATGGTGGTGTATGAAGTATTTGGCTCCAGGTTAGTTTTTCGTAGGCGTTGGGCAAAAGAACTTTGATCTGATTTAATATTCAATTTCAATTCTGTGCTGTATGACAAATCGGAATAGAAAATGACATTGGTAACCTCGTTTGTTTGCATTCAGTTCATACACATAATAATATATCAATGGAAATACTAGTATTAAATACAGTCGATATAGTAGAGTAATAAATATAAATAGATTCCACCTACCTACCTAAAGTCTATTGAAATCATTCAACGCATTTTGGTAAGCACCCGTTTAGATGAAATGATGTACATAGAAAAACTTTCTGAAATATTGATATCACGAAATAGGTATATCAATTACTGCTGCTAATTTGATTTACATACGTACATTACAGATAGCAAGCGTTTTTAGTTGATGATCAACCGATAATGGGTTATTGATAATACAATGGCCTTAAGTTGACGAACCTACATTTCTAAGCGCCTATGTACCTATTACGTATATAGTAAATGGAAAGATGACATACAATCGATACATTTCAATCTAATTTGAGCCAAGACCCATAGAACTAAAAAAGTCAGTATCGCTACTTAGACTAAATACTGTATGCATAATTTAGTGCGTAGGCAGATTTATTTATAGTCTAATCGAAGGATTTACATCAGCACAAACGCTCTTTCATTTCCAAGTCAATGACAATCGCTAAAAAATCTGATTTCACATGAATGCATTATTAAAGTACCTACCCACCATGTCTGTGAGTACTTAAGAGAACAACTAACATCCCTCGAGTAGGGCAGTCTTGTCTCACAAAAAGTATTTATTTTAAGTAGGTACATTTGTACATTTAGTGATGTCATTTCTCTGAGAATTGATTACTATATTGTAATGTGTAAAAAATCAGAGTAAATATTGGGGATAGGAAGAGGTGCGGATCTATTGAATTGGATTCAATTGAATCTTTAGATGAGATTTACCATGCAATGCCAGGTGCTAATGGTAAACACTTAAAACAGAGAAAGTCAACAAAGGGCTTAAGTTCAAGTGGAGTCTTAAAGGCTTTGAAGCCAATGCGCTTTGAATACAAACTATTCAAAGTCCGGGAGCCTAATGTAATGTGTGATGCAAAGTGATGCGATGTGATGTGATATGGCAGCCTTTGTTGCATACTAAAATATAATTCTGAACGCAGTGCTGTACACTCCTTTGTAAATACATGTCTACATATGCCCCGCTCTTGTATACCGTCTCTTCTGTTTGCTATAATGCTATGTAGAATAGTGATGCATGGCAATCCTTAGAATGACTCAGAAAAACTACTCCTTAGGAATATAGCATTACTATGCCTATACAGATAAGAACAAAAATATCTGTTGATATGAAATACCGAAGTGCTCACCCAGTTACTCATGATGAGAATATTTCCCTTGTTCACGTCAACGATCAACCACGCAGTACTAATTGTTTTTGATCTTTACTACTTACATCACACATTCCAAATGCAATTAGTATCTCCTTATCCAAATTACTACGAGTACAAGGTGTCTCACCTGATCCTCCATTTATTCGAGTTGACACCTCTGATTGCCTACATAATAAAATCATTGATGCTATGTGAATTGTGGAATGTGCACAGGAATTTTTCATACTTGTAGAATGATAATAGGGGTACCTAATAGGTAAGTCTTATTTTCAGGGTAATACTAAATGTCTCTATATTTACAGTATTACAGGAAGGAATTTGATATCTAAATTGGATTCTAATTACTAGGAAACCTTTGAACGATCTTTTCAAGTTATTTTCTTGTCCACAGAGTAGTAATTGTATAATCAGAATAATTCTCCACTTTCGTTAAACAATTCAATTTTCTTAAGTACCTTAGTAGGGAGTAGATCCTGGAGTAGTCACTTTCCCCAAGCTTCCTATTTAATTGTGCAGAAGTTAGTTCTTGGTTTCTGAAGGGATTTATAGCGTACTTACTTGGTCATAGTCGTGGCGTATTAGGAATGCTCGGGGAGAAGCGATTCTATTTATGTGAGGAAGTGGTAGATACTAAAACGATTTATCATTATAAAGGTTAGTAGGTACTAAACGTAGTATGCAAACCTACATAATAAAAATAAAAGTAGTGAGTTCCTTTGTAATCGAAGTCAGAACTTTGGCTGTGATCGTCATTCCGAATTGAAATGATGAATGCTGCATTACATCGTTCGATTAAATAGAATGGAACGAAGAAGTCTGGAATCAATTGGAAAGAAAGTGGAGAATGCACATTAGATATATACATACTTATGATGCAAATTAGCATTATTAAGCTAGAAAAAAGAAGAAACTGAAAACTTAAAATGAATGATGCTCTGTCTAATGTATTCTGCATGACAGTAATAATGGAAGCTATTAAGAGTTCTAGAGTACCTAGCTACTTAGCTTGGGTATTTTGAATTGTACTTAATCAATCCATACAGCTAGTTCTAAGAGTTGGATGGAGACTGATGAATGAAGATGAAGGACAAGGCAAGGGATGAGGGAAGTGAAGCGTGATCCTATTAAAATGAGAACCTGAGAACGACGTCAGTGTCAAAGACTGTTAATATGGACTTAAGTAATAGAAGTAGATGATAGTGACATTTGCTTTACTTGACTCTCAGGGTGGGTGGTATCCTACGGCATCTCATAATGCTATAAGCTACACAAAGGTATAACACAAGGAAATATGCCTATTACCAAAGTAGAGGTAAATGCAAGTATTTAAAAAGAAAAGTAGTTAAGGGACCATATAGGAATAAAACAGGGCAATGTAGTTTTATAGTAGGTCCATAGAACTGAATATGACACACCATTCCGTTTTTATTCATCCAGACAGAGTTTTAAGTAAAAATGCATGTTCGGGTGGGACATGATCTTCAATTGAATTGAATTCTTTCAGACGCTCTTTCTCCTAGTTTCCAAACTTTCAGTTTAGTTCAGGTGACTTCCCTAGTCTACTTCTATGGTGAGGTACTAAGGGAATGCCTTTTGGAAGTATCTCTAAGTGTGTCATAGAATAAAATTGATAGAACTTATATTAGTTGTAAGTACTACTATTTGTTAGCTATCTATGTAATTGTCAGAAAGGGTACAGCACATTTCCACTCAGAAGGTTCAGTCTACATAAAAAGTGGAAAGGTTCACACTCTTAGCTTCTAATTTCTTTCTAGGAAAGCTTTTTTGACGAAACTGATTGTGAAGGGCAATGAAATGAAACCTTTTTGCTAAAACTTTCTTTGACACTTTTCTGTCGACTTAGGTGTAATACGAAGCTACTGTCACCGCTCCTTTCATATTCTAATTAGCATAACTACTCCTCTAATGAAAAGTCTACTAAAAGCACCAATTCTACATCAAACGATAACTAAGGTACCAAAAAGTTAATACCAACCATTTCGTCTAATAACTAATATCATCGTTTTCTATTCATTTCTTCTGATTGAGTATTTAAAGCATCTTACGTTGATACTGCTTTTTCCTGCTGTCCTAGATTTTTCTCGTCCCTATCTTCAGTCTTCAGTATTAATATTAACTTAACGCAAATGAATTGATAATGAAGTAAAAGGTGAAAATACGGAGTTCAAATTATACTTTCATTTTTTGCAGGACTGTATGCCCTTAAGAGTATTGATCATCCACAGTGGATATCTATACTAAAGATTACAAATTGATATGGCAAGATAAAGTGATGTAGATAATGATTATGCAGATAAGAAGCTGGTTATATTTAATCGAATTGTATGTCAAGGCATTTCGATCACAGATGAATATTGTATTAGGAATTTTTCATGTGGGACGCTTCAATGAATCCGTGGAGGCGCCAGGGCTTAGGAGCAAGTTTATAGCATTTCATCGTGAGGTGAGGCACACTGTAAAATCATTCAGGTGTGAAGTATGTACCTTTTAACTTTGGTTAAAGCACCTAAGTAGCAAAGTAAGCATGTTTGACTTTTGGCTACCGAAATTCATTTTATAATCAAATCCTGACAGTATTTCACGCTTCACTTGACATCTGCTGCTGTGTAGTAATATTTACCTTTGTTAACTCTGGTATGCTACGGTTGGATTACCTAATCACACAACTTGCCCACTACTTATCTTCTACCCTCAGATTACATTCACTTTACTATACTTATAGGCACACTTTAGGAATCTCATTCTCATCATTCAATTATGGAAACGTTCGACTGAACTTTAGTCTCTTCAACTATATGCTTTATAGTATACATTTATTTACTACCTCTAAAGAGCTATGAGTTTTAACTAATAGTTATATTCCTTGTCCCTAAAATCCACATGAAATTTTTTTATTGAAATAATAGAAAAATTCTGGTAAACATAATTCTCAGTTGTAGTACTTTATTATTACAAAAAACAAGCTTGAGAAATCACAACTAACATTCGCCTTCAATTCAATAGAATCAGATCGTTTGAGGCAAGAACCCCTTTATTTAACCGGAACCAGAGGTCAGCTTAAGAATCACAAAATCTTTTTCCATTACTAATGCTTTATTCTTTTCGAATTCAATTACGCATACAATGCAGAATGCAATATAGTGTGTTAGTTGCATAAGAAACGGATGGAGTTACCAATGTGGTTTATTATTGTGTTTAAGCACACCAAGCAGTTGGTTAACTTTGTAACTTGTACAAAAGATCAAAGCGTGTCACATTACCCACATGTCCATAATTGTGACAGACAAGTCAGTCAAAGTGACTCATCTAGCATTGTAGGATCATGTACATTGTTAATTCGCTGAAAATTTCCTTCAAAGATGTAAAAACCATTTATGTGATCTGTCAAACTATGATTTAAATTGTTTGAACTCGAAAATGCAATTTTCCGGTTTGAGCATTATTCATTATTTGCTTTCTTCGGCATCTATTATTATTTGGTGGATTACTATTTAGTATATTACATTACTAAGAAGCTAAAGCTTCTTTATAAGAATTCTCGGTACTATCTGTCCATCCGTCTGTCCTTTGGTTCTGTAACTCCTGAACGGTTTGAGATAATTAGTTCAGACTTTTCTACTGTTTTGCTGAGGTCGGGTGGAAAGAGATAGAGAGGATCTGGTGAGAGAGGTCAATCGGTTGAGCCCTTCTGACCTAAATTTGACACAGTAACCTGCTCCAGTCATTCGCTTCTTTATTCGTATTTGGGAAGTCAAAAGGAAGCGTTTATCAGAAAATCATTTAAACGATGATTCATTTACATTTTTGTGTAAGCATTACGGTATCGTCTTACTTGACTTTACCCTTTTACTTTGGAGCCATTACCAGTATTCCCAAATCGAATTAATTTATACAGTACTATTCTGCATGTTTATTCATACGATAATTTGGTGTACAATACATGTGCTAAAGCATGGGAATTCATTAATTACTTAAACAGGAATAATATATGGCTTAATTACTCAGAGAATTACCTCCGGTTACAATATCTTACATTGCAATGTACTTCTCATGAGTAAACATAGACAACTGTGCTCGTATATCGTGATACATTTATGTAACTTATTTAACGGGTGTCTTTGCACTAAATTTCTTCCTGTCACAAAGAAAAATATATTTATCAAGAAAGAGTACCTAAATGCATGCTTTGTCGGTCGTATACATTCAAATTGCATTCTGCAATGAAATATTTTTAGCTTTGCGCTGGCCAAAAAGATGTATGTACTATGTACAAACAAGAACAAGGTTTTCATTAGATTTATAGCTTAAGCCGAAGTGAGCACAAATATTTATCACTTTTATTATTTATATATCCATTAATCAACAAATTTTTTAAACTCATTCTTTGCACCACATGGCAAGAAATTAATTACCGCGCAGGCCACGCTACAGAATTCACTATGAGCAGAACAAGAAATTAGCAATAACTTTAATACTACAACGTAATTCCAAACATAATGTCAACTTTACCGGTAATAAGGCATGTGAGATAAAAATTATAAGCAATTTATGCATGCGACACGACATTACAATTTAGGTAGCTAAAGTAGCAGCATTATTTTTAATGTTAAAGTAGCCAGGTAAAATTAAGTTCGTGTATATGAATGTTGAACACGTATTTTGTACTATTTTTACTGCTGTGGAACTTACGACTTCATTGCACGGTACTCTTTATGGCCATTTCGGTTTCGGCTCATTATTTACTTTTAGAAGTATTTAAGTTATTGTTGCTGACCCGAAGTTATGGTTGTACATTGTAAAGAGAGCGGCGGTCGGCGCTACACAATGTAGAGAGAAGATCGAGATCAACGCTACAGCACGCAACATGGTTTCTTAAGTTGATTGCATCTCAATTCTTTATTAGTCAACAACCAAAGATTGTTGTCCTTCCATATTTGCATTTGCATCAGCGGGAGGTAGCTAACCTGACTGCGGACTACCGTACAGATCCTAAAGTAAATGATTCACAAGTTGTTAATACTGGTATTTATTATTTATTCGCTTGACACTCGCATTTTTTGCACATATCTGTGTAGAAGGAGAAGGACTGAATGTGACAGGACAAAACGTTTTGAATGGAAAGCCTTGTCAGAAATCGATTCATTCAACCCAGCAAATTCCAATACTCTTTAAGGTACATAATTTGCATACCTAACGATAAGTACTGTACAATTTAACCGAATTTTACTAACGTCAGGTCAGTGAGGATTTTTGAACTGTTTTCATTGTAAATCCAGAGTAATCATTTGTAGTCATTGAATGCTAGTGAATGGCTCTTGTTAAGTATTTCCGTCAAGCAATACTGAAATTGCAATGTGAAATACCAATTTAAAACCTCAATTGGGAGTGATAGGTTGATTAAGTGAGATAAGATTTTGTCTGTCTTTTCCATGAGGGCTTACGTAATACCTAAATCATTTTTGGCAATTAATACTTTACATCAAGAGTCATTAATAGCACTTTAATGGTTTTCTTTGTGACTACCCGTAAAGGTACATCCCCAAAAAATGATTTATAAAGAACATACATGCATAACTGATAATTTGTACAAAGTTTGAAGCAAACAATGAAAATACCTAGGTTTATGTAGGTATTTAACCTTTTGGTTGTAATATCGTAATATTAACAATTCTTTAATCAGTCGAATCAAATACCAGGAAGCAGAATCATTTAATGGATCATTACGTACATTCCTTTTATAGGTAGACTGGGTTTTATGTTTCTGTTTGATAACCCACTCTTACTATCCCTGAATTGTCAATACAATAAATAATTCTGTGTGATGGCAGAAACTGTTATGCTACTGATGTTTGTATAAGCGTACCCATACTATTAGTTATCTAGATATGGGGCAAAAATGGTTTAATAAACTGCAAACTGTGTGTACAACCGTTTAAAAGAACAAGGACTGGAATACTTTTTTAGGATGAACTAGTGTCATTTAAAAGTGTGATACTCTTCACTACTCGGCATTCGAGGTTTTCTTCAGCAGTAGGTACCAAACTCAATTCAATCCTTCTACTATCTGTTTTAGAGTTTTGTCCGGCCGTCTATACTTTACTATTGGAGTATTCATGAAACCAACTCCAAAAACCAACTCAACAATCGGTTTCAATAATGTTTTTTCCATAATTTCATATTGTAATATTATTCCTTACAAATGGAATAGAAAGTCAAAGCGATTTGAAAGTAAGACTGACAGAATTTCCATTTACATTTGGAGATTTATCGTAAGTTGTACAGTTTTTCATTTACTGGCAATATGCACTAATTTGGTTTTCTCATACAACACATCTAATATATACGAATTAATCCTCCATTGCCTTTGGATTCTAATTTTCACTTATAATGTCGTGCTAAATGTCAATATTGTTATTTACAAAGAAGAAATAATGTACTTTATGAACCATTTGGTCCAATTCTCAATTCCGTGTAGAGGTAAGTCTTCTCTTTGGAAATATGAAGGTGTCAATTTTTCCCCATCGTTGAGTTAAAAATATATATTTAATAGAATTATTTTTGCGCAGGTAAAACACAAGCAAAGATTTCCAGTTCAGAGTTCTACACAAAACTTACAATAGAGGGATCAAAAGCACTATCCATTGTTCATGTGATTTTAGCTGTTTTAATGTTCCTGCAATTTTCGAATGGAAAATGGTTTTTGTACTCATTTGTTCACAGGAATAATGAGCCTTCAAATTACATTTTATTATTCGTTTTTGCATTAGTCGAAGCAATTTTTGTGATCTGGCTTTGGGGATTGGTATTATTTTACATTTGTTTTCAACTCATATACATCCAGTCTGCATGTTCTTTCTTGCAATATTTAAGGTAAGTTGCATGCTCTTAAACAAAAGAATAAATTCAATCAAATTCTTTTGAATAATAGTATTATCCTAATTTTCTCAAGGGTTTTCTCGAAGGAGTGGAAACCCGAATACTTTGTTAAAGTATATAGAAGCATGCAAACTCTTCATAAAAAGTATACGGAATGTTCATGCAAAATATTCTTACCTTTTCACCAATTATTAGTACTCATTGGCGTTCTTGGAGTCAACTGCAGCATCATCATGGTATTTCCGGAAGCTCCGAATAAAGGTTTGCTGTATGCTTTTTTCCTGCCAACATCCATCTGTGCGTCAGTTGGTCTAGCTCTCTTCTGCTACATCACTGGGCAAATTTTTGAATTGTCTACAAAGTTTAGAAAACGTACCGAAGGACGGAATTGCATTTCGTCAAAAATTTACAAATCTTGTGTGCCACTAAAAGTTCCAGTAGGTTGTTTTTATGTATTTAATAAGTTTACTGTAATCAAACTTTTCAACACTATTATTGTCGGTACATCTAAGCTTTGCATTCTTGGTTACCGGTTTAACAACTAGATATACGGCTGTGTCGGTATAAGTGCAAAGAAAGTGTACTACTTAAATTCAGATGTAAGCTTTCTCGGTAATAGTCAATTACCTAAAATTCCAAGTAGTAATTAAAAATTTTTGAAAATGTAACCCATGCAAAAACACATTGAAATTTGTATTACCTATATTAAGTTCCATATTGTACTCAATTACTTTACTCCAAACGAACATTCACTAAAATGTGTCAAGTAAACGATGTACTACTATGGTACTACTAAAATTTATACCGTAATGAGTAATTAATTAATACCACTGGTTAGAATTATTTCAGATTTGAAACATACCTGGCTATATTGAAAAAATATAGCCATCGATGGGCGCCGGTTTTTCTGCGGGGGAGTAACTGCTTCCATTATTAAGTAGTAAAACTACACACTGCAGACTCATAGGGCAAAAATGTGTTTGGAAATTATTTCAAAACAAATGTTCTACCTTCTACCTAATACCCCTACTGGGGTATTATTTTATTTTCGAGTTAAATAGTATTCCCTACTCTTTGTGGCAAAAGTAAATAAATGTATTCGTAGCCCTTCATGTGAGTGGCAAGTTGATTTGATTTGTGGCTTGGATTTTGCAATACAGCGTCACAAACACATGTTAACCAGTAGTATTAAGATATAAATGTATTTGATTTGATGTATGCCAACTAGCATTACATTATAAATGAATTTTAGATAGCATGAGTAAATATGGAAAATATCCAAAGCAGTTGTAAGCACAACAGCGTATTCTATGTAAAACACAAGTATAAAAAGATAGAACATAGTACCAAAGACGTGAATGTATTTGCCGTTCTTATATAGCAGTGTTATAACATTGCCTCATAAAGAAGGAATGCCTTTCATACACTGCAACACATAGAGGAAGAAACAAATTCCTTATAAACTTATTCTATGGGAAAGTCAAATTCACATCTTTACTAAGGATGATTAAGAAAATGTAATAGAACGATGAAAGGAGCTGAAAAGGGAGGCGTCTTGAAGAATCCGTATGGACACGAAAGAGATGGAGGAAAGAATGGGCCAGGCGTCCTTTAAACATCATCAAGCAGCTCTTAAATCCTTTCCTTCCTTCCTGGAGGAAATGTTGGTTGAGATGTTGAGTAAGTGTGCGTCTGGTTCTGGTTTCGTATGTTTTCGTCTTGTGTCCTGTATTTTTGTACTTGCTCCAACCCACGTATCAGTTTTCTAACTCTGGCTTTAGCTCTCATGGCGTGACTTGGTCTTGGCTTGGCTGGATGGGTGCAATTAATGAAGCATTCGTCAATCGATACGAAAACTCCCATGGCTTACAATGCAAAATTCATTCCTTTGTGTACACACTGTTCTTCGGTGCACTCTCTCTGCAATCTGCGGAGAACTATACTTAAAGATATGCATATTGTATTTATACAAGAACTTTACTTCGCCTACTCTGCTTTCTGTATCCCACTACGTACATTCAATCCAACTACAATGCCCGGTGTTAGCAAGCCTGCGAGTATAACAATAAGTCCTCATTGGATGCGAATCTTTGCCAAAAATAATTTATCATCCATTCTTTACAGTTCCCTTCCATCAGCCTCCCCATCATATAGTCAATTTTCATGAAAGGAAATACCTCAAAGATTTTCGAAGGCGATAGTTTTCTGAATAAATGTCAGCAATTTTCTCGTTTCCTGGATAAAATGGCAATAAATAAACTTTGATTTAACTACACTTTCTGTTCCGTACTTAGGTTGCCAGAAATGCATTTCTTACATCATACAGTACATTACCTATATGCATTACGTCTTTAATGGCTTAATGTTCTTTACTTGTATCAACACAAAAGAAACAACGATTATACTTTGGCTCCCTTCATACTGCAATGTAAGCTCAAATAGTATGATGCAATATCTGAATAAAAGAGTTTTAAAAATTGTCTTTTCCGACCTGCCTCATTTCACTTTGCTGAAGTGCATGCACAATGTTTATTCGCAAAGAATATCGGGTTTTTTAATGCCTTAGATATACATTTAGTTACTATTTAAAAATTGCAAGCATGTTTACTGCTTGTATGAATCCCAAATATATATAAGTGCAGTACCTAAAAACATGGAACACAACTCCTGTAGTTGCGAGTTTTCCTAAATATTCAAAAATTCACAAAGCATACCTTGAGACACGTAGTAAAGGACAGAATTCTATAGAGAGTTGAGAGAAAGGAATCATTTCAAATGCGTTCTAAAGTAAAGTAAATATGTCATTTGGCTAGCAAACTAAACTGTACATTACTATTGTATCTAAATACAACATACAAGCTTTTAACTATTACAATGTAGTGTAACTAATGTAAAGCAGTGAATTTCTGTACGCTAGCTTGGAGTTGAGATAACAAAAAGATGCGGGAGTCACTACTTCAACTAAATAAAAAGCATTGCAATGCATATAAAACAGTAGCGAAAGCAAAACAAAGAAATAAAACATTTCAGCAGCCAAAGTATTGTTCAATATATTTTATTTTATTTTTGAGGTTTTTGATTTTTATTCTGAGGTCATAGGTCAGAAATATCCTATTTTTAAAAGAGAACCTACAATTACTCTCAAGAAGACATTTGAGGTCATAGGTCAGAAATGGCCTATTTTTAAAAGAGAACCTACAATTACTCTCAAGAAGACATTGAAAATTTCAACAAAAAATATCAAAAGTTCTTCAGTAGCCCTTCACTGACTAACAGACAGACACTAACTAACAGACAGACAGACATCGCGTTTCCATACAATTGCTTTCACTGCTAAGTAAAGTAATGTTTATGGAAGCTCGCCAATGCAAAAGTCCATTTTTTTCAACGAAAAGAAGAAATCTTTTGTGTGTTTATCGATGTAAATATTTACTGTCTTGTTATTTTTCTTGATGCTCATCCTAGAAATTTTTGCTAATATGATAACCGATTTTTCAGGAAAACTTAAAGCACGAGTGCTATAAGTACCAACGAACTGTAAATTATTTCGTCATAAAACTCAATGCTCAATGTTATTTAAATCGTAAATAAACTTGACGATTTTATTCAGGATTGTTTCCAGAGATTCGCATTCTACCAACATGATATATAATGCATACTAAACGAGAATGAACTAAACTCTTGCTTTGGAAAATTCGTAATGTGGTTTATTCAAAAGCTTTTGAGTGTACGCAATGAATGATGCATATAAATCTAAAGCGAAGATTTAATTAGAAAACACAGTCCTGAATGGATTGAAGCTGGGTTAGATTATGTGTAGTATTGTATACCACAGTGTTATATTTAGTTAGCTTATGTTTGAAAATACCTTTATTACGATTAGTGAAATAGAAAGAGGCAGAGGTGCAATGAGAGTCATTCAGAAGGACATTAATGGGTTGTAATGGGTACTTAAACTATATACAAGCTTTGAATGTCTTTCTCGATTACAGATTCCAATGACTTTGACACTAACAGTGCTAAACCAGCAAAGAGCATCGCATCCACAATACAATACAATAAATCTCACAGTACATTTACACAAAGAGCAATGACAAAGACAAAACTAATTTTCTTGCTTTTGCTTTCTCTCGGCAGCTCCACAGGCAAACTCTCAGTTAAGCTCAAATCCCAGCATCAATGTACTTGATTCTACAAGCTCCTGCTATGGACCCCTTACAATAGTACAATGCTGTTAATACATAATGGCACTACAACATTAAACCCAGATTAGCTCCGGTCCGGTGAAAGAGAAAATCTTCAGGAATTTTCACAGAAATTCGGGGATTTTCCTAAAGAGTTTCACCATCAGTCCAAAACGGTACCATTTTTGATTTTCGATAAAATTAAAAAATAAAAATTAAGAATTATGGTGAGTTGTTCTTCCTAAAGTGGTTTTGTATACACTATCCAATAGTTCCTTGTCTTAGTCATTCACAAAACCAAAATTAACACAGAAAAGTAAACATGAATGCCAGAAAACTATAAATTCTTTGCCAAGGTATACAATTCGTTGTTTTTCTTACATCGACCATGTATAACTTGTAGACTGCACTATGCAAGTAAAAGTTAAAACACCATTAACTATGCAAGACATTTTTATTAAGTAAATGTACCCTTGACAAGAAACATTGTGCAATAAATGTTTTTCTTAAACAAAGAGGAGAATAAATTTTTAAATGATTATGACAACCCAAGATTTGATTTGAACAAGCTCCGGCAAATATAATCTCCATACAAAACCAAAGAGGACATAAAAGACTCCCCACAGAAGAGAATGAAGTATTGTTGGATTGTTACAAGAAGTATTTTGTTAACCGTCATTTGAAAATCACCAGGATAGCCACGAGACAATATTAGAAAACAATTGTTTTGCACAGCTGAACAAATGTGTGATTTCCTTACGACTTGTTTGTGACAGTGACAATAGCCGTTGGCACGCTCGTCCAGTTTCTTAAATTCATTGTATTCCAAGTTATACATATCTATAATTCATGTAAGCTTTCGATCATCATCAAGTATGAAATAAGTATCTGCGCTCCTATTTACATGACATGACATATGGACATCATCGTATCATGTACCTATCTTGATTTTCAGTGGTAGTGACAGTAACTAAAAGATAAGCAATGTCCTTATGATTCTAGTATACATGGTTGAATGTCTATATTGAATCTATTAGTTTATTAGAAGAGTTATTTAAGGGTTCTTGTTACAACAACAGTAATGGTATTATCAGAGTTGGTCGAGTTGGTAGCGAATAGCGATATGATATTGTCATTGTCAGTATTGTTGCATTTAAGAGACATCATGAATGTATTTTCAGTACGCATGCACAGTAACGTGAAATTAAATCGATATTAAGTAAATTGAAACATAAACCTAAGTAAGCACGTCAAGATAGTCAAGTCAAAAGATTTAGTAGAGATTGCCAAAGTCGTTTCGTGCTCGCCCTGACTTTTGACTTGCCAATACCAATACACAGGAATTATTAGATGGATAGAATATAATATATATTATTAGGTCTCTGCTAAGCAGATTTGCCTGTAATCTCTGCGACGACAAAAATTTCTCGGTATTTGTGCATTAGAAAATTTGGAAAGTAGAGATGAGATGAGATTATAAGTATTCTGTCACAAGAGACAACCAGTTATAATCTGATATCATGGAATTACAAGCAAATACCTACTTAATGTTTTACAATCGCAAGAAAGAAAATGACAATTGAAGACAGTTCTTCGAATTGTATCCCTTATGAGGCATTACGAAACTATGGATCTTGTCATATCATAAAACTTCGTAGAATATAAATTTGGTCTAATAAGGAGAAAAGTTTCTGCTTAGAACGAATGCAGACAGGTACGTAATATTCCGTAGTAATTGAAGTTAATAAGTTTATGTCAAATGCACAGTGTGACTAACTGCGTAGTAAAACTAAGGTTATTGCACAACATCGATTCAATAGTTACTAGGATCTACCAATTTACTGTCTAATTCATGCCATCCGTATTTGTTTCTCAGAAGTAACTGATACGAAGAGAATGAAACACGTAGACAAATTCTCAACACCTGAAATCATTGAATTTTTTTCAAGCATTTTAATTACAATTAGTATAATTAGCAAATTAACTTAGAGTGTTATAAATTTCCTAATGTAATTCCTAATACCCTAGTATATAATCCCAGCGTCTAAACTAAATAAAGGGTTAATGTTGCAGATAATAACATATACCTTTGTAAAACCTAGTAAATATTGTTTGATTTGCCCCAAGAAGATTATTTACTAACTTGTAACTTAAGTCCCAACAGGAAGACAAGTGGTACCAATATTACAAGACGAAAAAACAAAGTTGTATAGAGTAATGTAAGTTCTAGCGACAAATTGCTCTTTCATTTGCCGTAGGGAAGTCTTTCATTTGAGTTATGTGTATCACTCTTTGTCAGCCGGAAAATAATTCTTCCAAAATTAGACGCAAAGCAACAAATCCCTTAAGAACATGAAAGACCTAAGAAGTTGTTCAAAGGTGCACGTAGGCATGGTGTATTGAATCAACTGGAAAAATCATATTAGTTTTCTTTTGAAACTTTTTGTATATCAGGGGCAAGTAAGGCAAGCTGTAAGGCAGACAAGTACATGTAAGGTACCTCTTAGGTATGCTGTGGCGAACATTCTCACAACAATCAGTTCGTTTTAATTCATTAGACCTGACCGAAGCGACTGGCTAGTTGAGTATTACCTGCTATTTATCTCTCGCTTAATTCTGACACGCGCTCATCGTCCGTCTTTATGTTCTGTACTTGATGCGTTTCGTGTTACGTCCACTTCTATTGTTTTTCTTTGTTTTGTTTTCTTAATCGAGCAAATGAGTTGCGTCGTACTGTGAAAGCGGATTGGGCTGTCTTATCGTTAGTATCTGTCTGCATCTTCTCTTTCCTTTCCTAAATAGACTTTCTTTATCAGTCTTTTGATTCCGTATAGTTATACTTTATGTATATTAGTACCATTTTATATATGGTGTACTATATGGATTCTATATTCATTGGTTATTTGTTCTATACAGAATGATAATTCATTTTGTAAGATTATTAATACAGTTTTCGTAAAGAAACCTGTTGTAGTAGAATGTTTGTATTACAAGCATAAGGTAAATGCACTATTGTACCACTTACGAATTTATTATTTCATATGTATGCATGTATATGGACTAAATTAAGGTTGTTACTGTTACCTGAATTTTTAATGGTATGGCGAGTCGACAGACAAATTCTACCAAAGTGTTCATAGAAGAGAAAAATGAAAAAGTGTCTACGTATGTGGTGAACATGTTTGTAGTAGTTAGTAGCGTCTCTATTCTCAGATGGGTACTTCACAACTTTACAAACGAAAATGTAGTTTTCTTTAATAATTCCAGTGTTTCTCGCATTAACGTTTGGTCACGTGGCTGAAAGTATGAGCATTACTTGCTAGAGATGTAATAAATATAGTATACTTGTAATAAATGGCAAAAGTTAGCTATAGGACATTCCATGAGGTAGTACTTGTCATATGTTAGTGCAGAATCTCCTAAATTGTTTCAAGATGAATTATATTATCACCTATGAGAAAAGGAAATAAAATGATACTCATGCAGACAGGTAACATAATAACTTGACGTGATGCAACAGAGAGGAAGTGTCCAGTGCCATATGAGGGCATGATTACAACATGCAATTGACCATTTAGCCAAATAAGAGCATCATATTCCACGTGGTAGCGATTCCATGTTTTTTCTCTGGAATTTTTACCAGGTCTCATACTGCTTTTAAGTTGACTCTTTACTTCACTTAAATTGGTAACACAAAAGAATCTACGTCGTTACATTGTGTTAAATCCCAAGATCCCTACACGCATATCGTAGATTGTGAGAGCTGAATTTAATTTTACTTATCCTTAACTAAGTACCAACCTCACATAATCACATCTACATCAAAACAAGCAAACTGCTTTCGCTCTAAAAAGTGTTTTCCTCGCCAGTATGGTATTATTGCATTCGTTAATGGAAAAACTTAATCGATCTTTTCAGGATCATTCCAGAATGTTTCAGAATTCAGGATAACTATGTAATTTAATTTCTTCTTTCTCTCTCGTCGTTATTACGTTAGTGGAAGCGGAACGCAATTTTTTATAAAAATATTTTTTGTTACACCAAAAGGCACAAAATAAATATTTTCTTTAAGCTTGATTGGACATTTTCCCTGTGCCTTACTTTTTTGTTTGCTCAGAATTACAATGGCATATATCATTCGTCATGCAAACCGGTAGTGTACTACAATACTACAGCATGCAGCATGGCCAAGCGTTTGATAGAATCTTATTATTAGTATTTGCAGACGCATTTATATACAGGCTTATTATAAGTATGTCAACAGATGTTTTGCAGATATGCTTAGTAGTTTTAAGTGTGTTAAGCTATAGACTACTATATATGCTTGTCTAAATGTCTAAGCGGCATTTCTAATTACTAGATGTATTGATTAACCTTAAGACTAGGGAATACTGGGAATTATAACGTTACCTAGTCAATTAAGTAATAGCGGGGGATTGTGACTGGCAATTTAAGCCCAACAGGAGGATAAACGTAGGCGACGAGTTTAGACAGAAATTATCGCAGTATTTGCATAGTAGTCTTGTCTCTGTCTCATTAGTGCTAATGAGTTGAGTAGAGGAAGATGTACATGTGGATTGGACATGATGATATGTTTCATGAAGTCATTTTACCGTTTGTCTTGTTAACAAGAAAGGAAAGAGATTATTATTTGATGTATAGATTTTCAGACCCCTGTCACGTTAATTGCAATGTGTGGAAGCTTGCAGACCTTCCAGTGATAGGCAGACAGATAATGTTATTAAATGTTGCTGCCAAAACCATAATAGTACTACGAGGTACAACAGTAAGCACTTATTAGTAGTATCTCAATTTTCCATGTTATGGCGATTAAATTGTCCTACTTGTGACACACTAGGTACCGTAGATACTACTTTCTAATTGGTTTGCTTTCGTAGGTACATGCATTTAATGAAACTTTCTTTTGCGGTAAACCAGACCTAATGCTTTTCTACTTTTTTCTATGCCTGGAATTATAGTATTTGCAAATTGTAAACAAAATACGTAAATTGCAAAATTAATTAATTATTGTTTCATTGGTTGGATAATTATAGTTATAATTATGTTTACTTTCAGTTGTTTACTAGAAATGGCAAGTCTGGAATGGAGAGGTCGAGGAAAACGCAGTTATTTAAATAAAAGTCCACACGTACAAGAATTGACGCCCACACATAGTACGTAATGTAAACAGTAGGATGTTGCATGACAGATTTTAAAACGTGTTCAAATTTCAATTCGAAGCATCAGACTATTAGGTGTTTTTAATAATCCTATGCAGTACAAGTATTTCTTGTAAGCATATTAATCACATAAATCTGTGGAACTATATTGGAATACTTACTAGTAGCTGTAATGAAAGAAAGAGTTGACTATGTGTGTAAATATTGAGCCACGAGCTGGAATATATACCTATATAGGACACAAGATCTTGATAACTTGAGAGGAAAAAGCATGGAAGACAGAAGTGTAAAAGAATGTGCGTTCATAAAATGCTGTAAAAAATACGGTTAGGAAAAGTTTTGATAGATGAATCCATTTCACAGTTTTTTAGACGTAGTAGAAAAAAGAGGAACCTGAACCAAATTCCCATATAAAACAGTAAATCACAACATGCAATCATGTCGTCCGTAGAATTGTTTAACTGGTATGTTTGTACATAAGTATAATCACATAATAGATATTAAGAGTGGAGGCAGAAGGATGCCAAGAGAACGCCAAGCGGCTGAAGTCAAGTCGAGTCAAATGACAAGTGAGAGCACACGTCTGCTAGATAAGTGGTCCATAGTGCAATGTTGAAATGAGTAACTAATGGTCAGGTAGTCCAAAGTCTTTCAGGTCATAAATTTTTGTGGGCTGTCATTGTGTTGAATAATAGCTCAGTAGTAGGTAACATAACAACACAGCCATCCTAACATTTCTCTCCTTCACTAACTCAACATAACATAAGTAGTCAGTAACTAAGTATTAAAACTTATCAAGGTACTACTATATGCATTCCCTAGTATGATAAACGTTCTACTTACTATTACCTTTGTAGTATCTCAGTGCTATTAGTAGTTTGTGTAAGCATTTCATTCACTGAATTTTTTACCATTTATAGTATGTATCAGAAAATGTCTAGCAGAACAATATAGATAGCTAACTAATTGTGTTACAGGAAAATACATCTTTCTGGCTCTAACTTTTACAGAAAATAAATGTAAGTAAAATATATCCCTGGCATTTCTATTACATATTATAGTTTTATCACTATCGAGTAGAGTGTAAACAATTTATGTTTGGGAAATTTATAATGTGTAATTGCAAGGTAGCCAAAGAAGGCGGTATTCACTTCTCAGCAACATGCCTTCGAACCATACAACCAATTCTAAATGGATTATTTATTGATACACAATCAAATAAAGTGTTCCATTATTTTACTTTATGTGCTCACTACTATTTGTACATCCTAATATGCACCAATCCACTTATTATAAGCAAAATCTACTTCATCTTGTTCCAACCTATGGTTGAAACTCAACACTATAAAAACCGCAGAAAGTAAGCACGCGTTACATCACGTATTATGTAACTTTTCGTTGAAACGCTTATAACACAACGTGCACATAAGTAACTTATTGCAACGTATTTTACCTAAAACGTCTTCTCCCAGTAATTTCTTTAAAACGTGTCCCTATAACTGGACTGACCATAATTTCATTCCTAGCTTCTTATCTTATGCAATTGCTTAAAGTGTGTGTAAGGTATATTTATATATTATTTACTAAGCCTGTAGAAATTTAGATGAGCTCAATACAAAACACGGTTACACTTTACAATATTATGAACCTACATAGGGTCGAGAGGAACTGAAGTAAAGATAGAAGAGATAGCGTTAATTTTATAAACAGCATATTTTATGATGCTACGTCTACAATAATATAGCTAACTGACACTTATTATTGCGTTTATAATGTAACGTAGTAAGCTCTGAACGTAAGTTGTAAATAAACGAACAGCCCATAACAGAATGTAACCTTAGCTTACCATAGTAGCCAAAAAAAGTAGCTGCCGGCTTGTGGTGTAGTTGTAAAGTGTAAATTGATTAATGATGCATTGAAGACATGGCTGAGATCTCAGAGAACGATTGAGCCTGTCGTTGCGACGATTTATTTAGGTGCCATTTCATTATAAATGAGCTATTATCTCCATTCTTCGTGATCTTGCATCAACCAAACACAAAGGCAGAGGTGCTGCTGACAAATAAAATGCCTTTACTTGCCACAACTATTGTGCTTACATTGTGCATGCGAATATTAATATTATGTCGCCTTACAATACACTAGGATTACATTTTACATTTAGCTTAGCTGCTGTTAGGTGATGTCAGAACATGAAAGAAGTTATTACTAAGTAGGAATTTCGTATTAGCAAATTTAATCAACTATACATAAAAATATGCATTCAGTGTAATAAGAAAAAAACACTATCTTCAGACATTTTATTTAAAACCTTCGTAATTGTAAGTAATACTAAGGGTGGTCAATAATACTGGGAATTCTATAAGCAATGTTTTTGTTGATCATTAGCTGTGTTGCTCAAGTCTAAAAAGTTACAAATTCTGATTTGGTTGTTAATTAGCTTTCATTTCATTTTCACAATTCATTACATTTGAATACAAATAAAATTGTGCAATAAGAATTCGTACAATAAAAATCATGCTTTCCATTTTAAATGTTCAAATAAACTGATAGGTAGGTAAGACGTGAGTCACTTGAGAGTAGTAACCCGTAATTATCAAATTAGTACCCAATGGTGTTATTTTTTCAAACCTTTAATTTTGTTGGAGAAAAGTGAGTATTAAAATCACAAAAGGTACTATTATGAAAGAGGGAGGTACTACAGTTTCAATGTGGTGATTTACTATATTGTAGAATTTAAATTTAGTCTATAATAAGAATACAAATTAGGTATAATGAAACAATCATTATAAAGCAATGTCAACGTTCATTAGTTCGTCATCTGAAGGATAAACTATATCACTATCTTCTATCTACAACATCTACCATTAACCATTATGCTTTATTATCATTATGCGGTGAAACGATAATCCTAGTTTTCAATAACCTAGGCACACTAGGCAGGGTTGCTTAAAGACATAAAAATGTGTATGGTTAGTTTGATCGGGGAATTATAATTTCAAATCACCGGATTTCATGTGGAAATGTGGTATTAATTATCTTTGGGGTATTACACCCACAGGGGTATTAATTCGATATTTACGGTAGTTGATAATGATTCTAAGTTTGTGAACAGTACTAACAATGACTAACAAGTATTTACCTCGGATGTCACTTAAGTGAGATAAGAGCGACACAACCCCGTCTGTAGTCTAGTGCAAATTGAACATTGAGAATGCAGACAAAAACAAGAAGCTATTTTTATTTATTTAGCTTTACGTTTAACTTAAGTGTTAAATTGCGCAGCTTAATAAAATGAGAAGATGGCCGTAGTCCGTAGTGTTTATAATGCGGGTTTACTATATTATATATAAACCTGATTTAATCCAACTGATTAAAGCTTTCTTTTCTCAAGAGACTTTCGATGACAGATAACGTGCTTTACGAAGCACGTCCCTAAACTAAATAAATGTTCAAATTAAGTGTTATTTTAGAGCAATTGAAATCACTGCATCGTTGTATCCTCGATTGTGTATTTGTATTTGTTTTGCAAGATCAAGATGAAGATAGCCATGATGAAGCACTTTGTAAGTTCTGAATTGAAAATTGTTGTTTCTAACTCCGTGTGTCAAGTACTAATGCGGACAAATAATGTTCACCCAAACATAAATATACGTTATTCGCAGCCATGAGTCATGAATGAATGACTCTTGTTGAAATTAAATAGGAGGTCAGCGCAACTTAACTCAATAAGCTTTGGTTAAGCTTTCCCCTCAACTTTCTTTTAAATGATGTAGAATAAGTTTACTTATACTGAAGTTTATTTACTGAGAAGCATATTTTTTAAATGTAAGAAATTCTACGGTAAATGTACATCTTTACTGGGATTTCTTTCAGAGTTCTTTCATTTCATTGCATGTTACATGTACTGAAAACAACAATACAACTAACTTTCGAGCATTTGATTAAAATACACATTATAGAAAATATTTGTGTTATCAATAGTAGATTTATTATGTATATTATATTAATGTGTTCCAAATCTCTTGTGAATTATTTTTGTATTTTCAAAGTTACACAATATTACAATGATATATAGGTCATGTAGTTTTTGTAGTGGATCATTCCATTGGAATTTTACTTATTTTTAGGATTATTAATAAGGAAAAGGTTGTAATATCGTTCTATATGTGTTCACTGTGCTCGGCTAGCGTAATACAGTTTTCGTTGAATGAAAACTAGGTATGTATCGTCTCTTTTTATGTCAGAGTGTTGTGTTGTGTCAAAAATTTAGAGAGCAAAGCAGTGCATGAAGCCTTGACAGCACACCCACAAGGTCTTCTTGTGCTTCAACGTCAAAATGACAATGTTATTGTGAAGTCAACTGACTGGACAACATCTCAAACGGTCGCGACACAATTTATCATTTACTTTCTTTGGCGCCCCTCTTTTGCGCAACAGTTTACCTTAAATGGAAGTTTTGGATGAATCATTCTCTCTTTATAACCGGTCAGTTCAGTCCATAATAGAAAACAATATTTTTTAAGCTAAATTATTTGGTTTACATTGCGTCGCATACTCTTCAGTGTTAAGTAATAACAATAACTGAAGAGCAGACACAGATATCAAAAAGTAATTATGCTTGCAAGTAAAGAAGCATGAACAGGAAAACCCAATTATCAATTCCCATTTTGGAGGAGTGTATTTTTATTTATTTATGTGAAATCTCTATAGGGTTGTCAGTAGTACAAAAGTACACACAGTACTTGTACAACGACAAAGAATTCAATAAAAGTAATTTCATGGAAGAGAAAATGCTTGTCATGTAATAATTGGAAAATTTCTTAACTCCTCAGATTAAAGACATGGAAAAGAAACTTTCCATTTCCTTAGTTAAATATTTACTCAGAACACTTGAAGCGTAAGAAAGCAAGCATTAAGAGAAATTGAACATATGTTCTGCAGTGCTTGTTTGAATGCAAACTCTTGCAAACACTTTTACTTTATAGCTCATTTGTGATACTGTAAAATGAAATTCAAATACACTTTATTGTGATGTGGTTTTATTTGCAATTATACCAAGCGATACATTTAGGTCATTTCTATATTCAAATATGCAATTTACCAATATAATTTCAAGATACTTTACTTAATAAATATTTGTTAAAACATAGAACCACAAGCAGTTGTAGGGAAAAGTTACCTTCAGAATAATGAGTTGCATAATGCAACATAACATTCATACATATTTCGAATGCAACACGTAAACAATTTTTATAACATGTACATTACATTTACAATTGTGAAACATAATGGCAATTAATCTAATCAGCTCTCTAATACAAATTGCTGCTGTGAAGCAAATAGTTTTGCGGCGTAAGCTTTGAGTTGTACAGTTGTCGCAAATATATTGTCGAGTTTATTGCTTTATTAGTGATAAGTTCACTAAATCCAGTTAAAAACTGTGCTTTGCTATTTGTACTGCACATTGGTAGTACATGCACATTGGTAAATTAAATTCCCTTGAAGAAAATACATGTTTAGGCCCACAGAGTAGGTTGGAATTGAAAGTTGATTAAACCTAAACCACTATATCTACCGTACATATAGGCGTATTGCATACTTTTGTAGAATAGTCCGTATAAATACATGTGTCGACAGGTTCCTCGTTTGACTGTACTTTATGGAAGTAAAGTTGAAATGTCTGTCAAAACCGGGCCTAGTTTTATAAAATGAGTAATGAGTCTCGCGTGCATCTTTGAAAGGATAGCATGACTTGAAGTCATCTCCTACGGTAATGTACCCTGAGAGCAGTCGGAATTTAACCGTGTACAATATTTTCCCACAAAACACAGTGAATTATTTATAAATCCACTCCAATCCTCTATGACATGACTTAACACAAATTAAAAGATTATTTAGCACACGTTTTCCGTTCTATACATGTATTACAAGTGTAATCTTTGTCCAGTTTGAACAGCACATGCAATTGCAAGCTGCGCTAAGAAGTCGTAAAATTATCAAATTTATATTTGCACAAAACCTGTACTTACGGTAAGGTACTTTTCTGCATAACAGAAAAAGTGCCACTCCCCATTCCAAAAATCGTAAAAGACAAACTAATGTTCCCGAAGGTGAAAGTCAACAGCAATTTACATTTATAAAGTAAAGCACATTGCATATAACATTGATGCACGTGTATAAGTAATCTAAATGCTGCATTCTGGTAAACCAAAGTACTACTACATGCCTCGTAAATGTGATTACTTGGGTACGTACTTCTAGACTTTTATGTAGATGTATGCGATATGTTTATCTCCATTCTGAAGCATAAGAACAGACGTAAAAATGAATGGGAACCTATAATTGTCTACAGGAGGCTGCTACTGAAAACCATCTTCTTTGATTACGCTCGATTTCAATAAGGACCAAAGGATTTAATGTCTTTGGGTAAAGCTAGCTGAATATAAATACCATCCGAATACCTTTGTTCTGCTACTGTGTAAATTAGGTTAGGTAATAATCATATAACTTTTGCATACAGGCTACAAAACCTCTTTTCACTAGAAACTAAGTTGATTTAATTGAAATTTTACGCACACCAGCTATAACGAATTTTTCTCAAAAGTCAAATAATTCATCATGGAACTAATATTCAGAAGAACACCAAAAGAAAATGGCAATGTACTACTATAATTATTGGTGTGAAATACTTTATAGATGCATCTCTTCCCTCATTGTCATCATCAGTAACAGTTTTGCCCATGAACAGACGCAGAATAATTCCATCTGGTACGAAAGAAGAATATAGCCTGTATGAGTATATTAATTAAGTTGGCTAAAGAATTGTAATGGTGTATAATAGCTAGGTATTTGCCGAATTCCTGCAAAGTGCAAAGACTTAAGGGAAGAAGTGAGGTGAGATGAGATTGGATGAAAATTCATGAATTGACTTATTGTTAAACTAGTGTAGTTACACCCTTAACTTAACTGTACTATCCATTTTCTTGAGCGGATTCCGTTTCCGGATTTAGTACGCATCACTGCAGATTGATCGATCCCATTATTTCAGTCAGCCAAACTGCATGCTTTTCCATGCTCTTCTGGTTGCCATTCATCCATTCCATTCCATAAAATCGCAACTCTCCACTTCCCAGATCAACTCGATTATCCGAACTAACGATAAGAAAAACCTACCAGAAGAGAGCAAATAAAAGAAGAGAGCGTGTGGTATAACGGAAATAGTAACCCGATCTTCAATAGATTCCAAGGAACAAAATGGTCGCATAACGTTCTAGAATTCGGTATGCAAAAGGATAAGTAGGAACCATGTATGTACTACAAGTGCTGATATTTACCCCGGTTATGGCGTCCTATATGCCACTACAGTCAGTAATGCTTGCAACCAAGAGTTGGCATTGATGGTTCTTGCTTTCTGGATTTTTCTCTTGTCTTTTCAAACAATATCTGTCCAATAAGTCTTTGGAAACCAATCCTGCAATATTAAAGTGCCTTGACTTCTTGTCTTGACACATCAGAGGAAAATCAGAAAAGACTGTACACATTCACAAGTTATACTGTGGGATACAGTAAAGTCTTTTTGTCTTTGAATTTGAAATCCTAGGCTGCTTTGTAATGGCAAGTCAAAAACAGAGACCAGCAGCAATTTTTACTTGTGTAATATCAGCTTACCATCAAAATCAAGAACTGAGATCACAAGAAAAATTTTAACCTATTGGCTTACCGAGCGAAGTGAGACGTCAGACCAACATTTTGGCATATCTTAAGTATACCGAAACATGAAAGAAGAGACTTTTGTAAATTCTGATGGGACTTTCAATAATTTGGTGATTTTACTGCGACATTGAAAAAATGTCGAGATTTCACATTGGTGACCTTCTTTCCAACAATCCTGCATGGTTTCTGTAAACTGTTCTTCTGAAGAAATGGGGCTGGATAATACTTTCGGAAAACAATTTCTCATGTTAAGCATACAGAATTGGAACAGCTGTATTAACAAAGATAAAGTAAATTGCTAAAGCCAAAGTATGTAGAATGAGGCGTGAGATATTTTGACCAAATAGGTTGTCGATAAATTGAGGTATCACCATTTAAAATATTAAGGACTGTGATCGTAAATTGTAACACTGAATAGGAATTGCACGTAAAAAACTTGTAAATAAACACTAACAAAGTTTGTGATTCCTTTGGCTATTCCTCAGTTCCCATAATGCTCAAACCTATTTAGACTCACAATTATAAAACCGGCGAGATGATGAATAAAGCATCATGAAATAAATATTGCGGCGCCTACAAAAACGCCGTCTTAAGAAAGTACTCACGCAACCATACCATTTAAGATACTTTATCGTACCCCAACTGGGACAACTATTTCACATTTTACTGTTACCTATTTCCATCACTAATACCTAACAAGCGGAAGAAATGCCCTTTAAATAGGTCGGTACTCTCTGTATGTCTACGTATTTACACTTCTTCTCTATATATCTAAGAGGGTAAGGAGTCTGTAATACTACACAGCAAATAAAACTTATTTCCTAAGTACATACATACAAGAGTAGGTAACTCAATTTATTTTCTATCCCTGTTCCACTTCCACATGAAGTACATCAGGCTAAACTATTCCGTACAATTCTTTCTCGAGTTCTTTTATAGAATTTCCCATGATTACAAGGATACTGATTGTAAAGGCACAGAATGTTCACAAAACGAATCACAATTAAATAAAGGGTAATCAGCCTATGAATATTAAATAAAACGATAACTTGTAAATTGTGAGCACTTCAGATAGTAATTTGGTTAGTAAAATGAAAGTTCAAGATACATTGGATTGTTTACCTATTAACTTTTTGAAGTTTTTAACAAGATATCAATATTTACGTAACCTAAAAGCTATATTATGCATTCATCATTGCAGATCGAAGGTCTGTGCTGCGTCTTACCTCATTATTTACCTTTCCCAATTGATAGGAATTGAAAGCTGCTTTTTGAAGCTATTTTACTTTGAAAATAATTGATTAAACCAACCGTAATATTTCCAGAAGTGCTTCGGTGAACGCAGTCTTGCTCCATTTATGTAAATGTACTGAAAATCAGTTAACCCGAAATGTGTACATACAAGAGTTAGTTATGGTATGCTTTTAGCAATACTTTTTATGCTCCTTTCAGTGCGAATCTCTGCATTGTACATAAAATGAAGTATACTAACTGACTATATATTTTCTATAGTATTAAGAAGTAGAAGCAAATCACATTGTGTCTCAGTTGGGAAAATCTTATCTCAATTGCACTGCATAGGATGTGACATGGAAAACTCTTCGAGTTAAAATGCTTGCAACTCTTTGCTCATCCTTAGGAATAATTGGAACTTGCACTCATTGTTTCTCACTGTTTCCTTCTCATTTGCATGTCAGCTTTGTTTCTCCCACAGCAGCAGCATGTCATTTCCATATCATTGTCTTTTCTTTTATCTCAGAATTTACTTAAGTTTAGCATCTTAATTAATTTAATTTAACCTCTTTAGACTAATTGGAAGTAGGTAATTTGTGTGAAAGCTTCCATTATCCACAGAAATGAGTTTCGCCCTTACTTTCCCCCATTATCACACTTTCGTATTAAATTCAACTTGAGAAATTTTGGTTCTTACAGAAAGGCAAAGTTCTTTCCTTCAGTGGTTAGCGGTTTAAATATTTTCTTAACATTGATATTATTTGTTCTACTACTATATATGTAAAATTGTACTTTCAATTATAAAATCTGTCATTCACATAAGATATTTTTCGGGGACAGCAATACAATTTTAAATTTGCTCAGCTCAGATGCAAGAATTTTGTGTATTGTTTGTGTGTGCAATTTTTCTGGATTATAATACGGTTAGTAAAACTTAAATATAAAGACAGAAAACAATATGTATATAAATATATCACGACTCCTTGATTTTTTACTGTGTTGGTTCTGCAGCTCAAATGCATGGCATGAAAAGATAAATTCAGTGAATTTAGGCACTGTAATTTTACCCAACTTCCTGTTTTGGAAGTTAAATTAGAGAATATAAACGAGCTGTTTAAAAGTCACTAATAAATATGAGAGCTACAAACTTCTTCCTCGTTCTGTGTTCCACCATTATCAAATCTTAAGACAGAACAATGAAGGAAATTAATGCTGATAAAAGGTTGCATTCAAGACAATGGTATAAATTAAATTTTCACTTTTTGCACCTACTACAATAGTTTTATGCAAGAGTAGAGTATTATTGTTTCTGAACTTCTAAAACAAAATTAGATGTGTCAATTAAAAGAACTGACTGTAAATGAACAGTAATTAAAAACTTTGCGCGTTAACTGTGTAACAGCGAAAGGTTTTCGTAAAATGCCCTGAAAGAGTTTTCACGAGTAAATAAAAATTAATAGTCATTAGTCACAGTCAGTGTTGCAATATACATATATAATGGTTTCAAAATTTTACTGTTTACTGAATTTAAAATTACTGTTACAGAGAAAGGAACAAAACTGTGCAAGAGTCTATTAAAAGTTTCAGACGACAGAGTCAATACAATAAGTAAAGAATGAACGTGAAATAAGAAACAAGTACCTATAAACAAAGTTGTTAACCTTAAGTAAGAATGAGAGAACTACTAAATAGTTCTCAATAATAAATGCACCGAAACTTTTGGAATGGTTTTATTTATAATGGTTGCGTATAATGTGACCATTAGGTTGGTGGTGTTATGGCGAAGAAGACTACACGGTTCGTGTGATCATTTTTAAGATGTAAAGTGCGAACAAGGGTCTCCCTCCATGCTTCCACGATTTTATGACTTTCGTAGTAATGAAAATACCAACAAAAGGCGTTTTTCGTGTCAGCATACTGTTGCCTTATCGTTAGTGTGATTTGTACGAGCATCACCACACATTTACAATGAACGTATACATATCCACTCATTCATGTTAGTTTTCTTGTGGAAAACCAAAAAATTTATGGAAGGCAGGTTTATATTCCTATGCATATAGATTCATTCTTTTTACTGCCTGAATTATTATTTTTATTTGTAGTATGTAGTATACGCACATTGGGGTCTATTTTCAGATTCGTGTAGTTTCAGCCCGGAGCAGAATGACAATTTTTAAAAGCTTTTTCTGAATATGCCAGCAATTAATTAGCAATTCACTTATTGTTCTCTTTTTAAAGCTGTATCTGTATGTCAATGTTCAATTTATTGGCCGCCATTAGTTATACAAATAATTCAGTTATTTTACATTACTAATTTTTATTAGGTGTTAATTTTGGGTATGTCAGGACATTAAAAGTCTAGCTGGAAATCTGTTCTACAAACTTACTAGAAAATTGGTAATGCTTTTCGTTAAAATAAAGTAAAAGTTTTATCGCTTTCAGCAAATGCTTGCATGTATTTTTTGAGTAGTATTTTGAGTACTTGAGTAGTTTGATTAGTGGGTTCTTATGTCTGTTTAACACACGTGTGGTATTGCTGACTGAAAAGAAAGGGTAATTTTTCTCTCCATGAGTGATGGAGCGAGTCAAAGGAATTATGAAGCCATTTAAACGTAGGGCTAATTGCTTTCACTGCAGTCCACGTCGAACAAAACGGTGCAGGATCTTGTCTTTCTTTGTGACTTCATTATACCTGATCATCAACTTGACTTATTGTAAAACTTAAGAGTACGTGTAAGGTACTTTTAAAACTGTTTTAAACAGATTTCGCTGTTTTTCGTTGTCGACCGGCATTTTTGTTAAAGATATCTTCTTCCACTTGCACTTGTATAGAACTATAACTTACCTTTGTATTTCCGTATTAAGTTGTATGTATCGTTGCACAACTTGGCATAAGTATGTTTTGTATTTTAGTTAAAGTATATCATTGCAGGTACTTAAGAGCACTCAACTCCAACTTTGGTTTACAAGAACCTGAATGAAAAAAGGTGAAGAAACCATTTGGTGTTATCTGATGATCATTCTTAAGGAAAACATGCTCAACTTAAGCTTTCAAGTTAACCAGCCAACTCTCTTGTCTGTCTCCTTTCTAAACTCTTTACTCTCCCTCCATTCTCATCAACAACCTCATGAAATCATCAGCTGAAACGAAATAGCAAATAAATCTCTCGGCAACGAGTGAAGAACACAATGCATGCTCTTGCTCACTTGCTATCTTGTAGTTCTAATGTAGCTATGTTAGATATTGTGGTATAAGAATATCTTATTGGTGTCTATTAATCTTCCACTCACTTCGTTACCTATATCAAATGAAAGTGCATATAAATACCAAATTCTAATGTCTAATAAAATTCAAACGGGCAGTAATCAAGTCTATGCAGTATCTGAGCATTTGAACAGTGTTTATGGAAAAAGACATCGTAAATGCTAGAGATAATATCAAAACTCAACAAAGAACAAGAACATTGGCACATCTAGTATTTATTTATTGAACACTCATCAAATCAAATCACCAAAAGCACCCTTTTCAATACATGATACATATACACAGTTACAAGTTACACACAGTACCTTACATTCAATATGTATTTTTCAGAAAGCACATTTGCAATACATGTCAAATGACCATATATTATAACTACTATTTACAATCTATCTGTTTAGCACCTTATCTGTTTTACAATAATTCCTTGAAGTAATTATTATTTGTATCTGTACACAATAAAACTTTAGATATTAATTTATAAGTACCTTCATCATACTTTTTTACACTAGTCATATTGTATGGGTATTTTTAAGACCTACCTTTTTCGAACTAATACTAATAAACAAACAATCATAATGTTGTTAGAAATAATTGACAATGATTCCTCATTTGTGTAATGTGTAATAAAACAAATTAGTGTCGACTAGCTCAAATTGTACATTTAGTTAAAGTAAGTAGGTTTGTATTGAGTGTAGTATATACATATGCATAAAATTTTGGATCCTTCTTTAAGACAATAATTTATTACTTCTGATTTCAACCCTAATATAATTGTTATGTTCAATCTTATGCAAGTTAGAAGGTTTGACAGAGGAAAATGGTAATGCCATTAACATGTTAATAGCATTCACCTTTATAGACATTATAGACACAGTTTCAGATATTAGCTCTCGTCGATAGGTAGAAATGTCAACTTTGTCCAAGATACGACACCAATGCAATCAGTGACAAAAATACAGAATATTACAGTCATAAATGTCATCATAAACACCCTTGTCTCCTAACTCTTTCTAATTGAAAACAACTGCATTCCTTAATTGCTATCCGGAGGGTCCATTTCAATGAAAGTTTTAATTTGGGTCACAGGAGATCCTACTTACTGTTAGATATTATAATTGAGATGTATTTACAAGTTATGTATACGTATTATTAACCTAAAGTGTAGTAGTACTATGTATGTAGCTCTATTTCATCAAAATTACTTGTTGGGTAATGTAAGCGCATAATGAATTAGCCCAAAAATAATAAAAGCATCATTTTCGTAGCATAAATGATGAAGATTTAATTAGCAATGGATAAGAAGGTGAATATTACAGTGCTGACAAAACATCAAAGATTCTGTATTGCAGTTTCGGATAAAACTTAGAAATGTGAACAGAACTTTCTTTCAGTACTCAGTCAATTTTCAATTTCAATATTCCACAGTTTTGATACAAAAGGGTTTTGATGAAAAGATTTCTGGAATTTTGTCGCATCTGATCAGTCGTAAGAATAGGGTACTACACAAACACAATTACCAATAAATTGCAGATAAATCTTGCAGAAACGAATGATTGAACGATGAAAGGCAAAATACTTGCATATAAATACTTAAGTCGATTCGGTAAGAATAGTGATAACAGGGCGCTTTGACTCAGAAATATCAAGGTGTCTAAACACCTCCTATTTTCAAAAATACAATAACTGGTATAGTTTCAGTTTCACCTCAGTTTTACAAATATCTTTGCAATTGCAAAACTGTGTAGTTACTTCGTTTTGAGTTTCTGCCAATTCTGGATATACAATTCGATAAAGGGTAAGACTAGATCAAAACTAATATTATGACACCATTTGAGTGGTATTGGTAACTGCAAGCTGTAAGAACCGATATTATCGCGATCAGCTTTTATGTGCCTATAGATTTTGTGTTCATGTGAGCGTACAGTGGAACAAAACTAGCAAATAAGATTTACTTTTTTATCTCAAGGTACTACAGCAGTTATCAATGATATAATATTTTGGCAAGTTTTTGGTGCAGTGGAAGATGATGACAGAAACAGATTCTTGGGTAATGGCAAAGACAATAATCGTACTCGATGTTTCTTCAATATTTCCACTTTTTGGTTGAGGCTTCAATTAAGCTAGCAAAATATCAGAAAAAAGTCAATTCTCGTATTACAGAATGCGTTCTCGTAAAGAAATGGCGCTATCCCAGTTTGCAGCCGGTATTAATCAGAATATTATACTATCACAACTGAACACCTTTATAAGTCTCGAATTGTAAAGGGAGAAGAAAAATTAGCCACCTTACAGTATATCAGAGCATTGAGTAGTGAATAGTTGCCATAAAATAACTATCTGCTAAATTGTGCAAATATTGATGTAAACCTAATGGAGAAAGCATTATGATATAATCTTATAGTGATAGTGCCCCAGTATGCCTTCGTATTCGATAAAAGTACACATTTCTGTAAACACTGCCAACCGTGTAATCCCGTAATATGTATGGAGATGATGTGAATGTGAGGTAATCCCTATTTAGTAAATTCTAAACATCGGAGAAACATTAAATTAAAATACTCTCAGATTGCAATACATAAAGGCTTATCATCCAATTATGGACTTTTTAATTCTGAAAGGAGATTCAATTTTAATTCCAATTTTACAGTTATAAGTTCACATATTACTACGCAGAGTGCTGTGATATTTCAAATGTAATCCACTGTAGTATTACATAAATACCATGGTTTGCACTTGCACTTACTAAATTATGGAAAGGTAATTTAGTGCAATAAATTATTGACTAAATTCTAACAATATTTGTTGATTCTATTGACTCCACTTCCCCCGAAATCTTTTTCACCGAAAGACTAGTACATTTCTTGATCTTTTGATTTCAGTTCTCTATCGAATTCACTTTTACTATCTATAAATAAATTGAAATGCCCTACTTTAATCATTAGATATCACAACCCGAACATTTCATTCTCTCAATCAGCATTATGGTGCACTACTACTGTGGTGTGTTTTGCGATGTTGCTCTTAACTTAACCAATTTGCAATACAAACATAGGGTAATAATGGAAGAAATATAAATTCATTGAAACTGAAATAGATTCTTAATACAGCAGTATATGCATTCCCTTTCATTTTTACTGTCTTTATCTTTATTTTGCATGCTACAGAATTCGATGCCAAGCTTTGTAGGTTGGAGCATAAAGATCACACTATCTATCTAGTTTAATGGCATTGTTACTACATACACCAGAGCAAACCCCTACAATGTATAACCTTTTAAATTACTCTAGCGACATTTATTTCAGTATCACTCAACTATGAATGTAATGCAATAGGCTGTGGTGTGCAGTACACACATGTACCGTCCTACGTAGTCTATGATTACTTACCTACCTATTTGTATGAACACTGTTAGTTTTATGTAACGTGTGTAATAATGGTTCTTTTATATCCCAATAGGATGACATTATTTATTACTTACTCTAGTGGGTACGAAGTAAGTAAGACTAAAGCAGATATTATTGGTGCTAGGAATTTCCATCAATTCTAATATGCACAATGTCATACACCAGCAACAAAATATCCCTCATGAGAATGGAAACTATAGAAAATCTTTTTTCTTACACAGCATACACAAAGTAAAACTTTTCTCTTTCACATCACTTCAACTCAGCTGCAACTTTGTTCCTTTTAGCATGTCTTGGTTTATTCCTTGGTTGTTACTTTGTTACTGTTACCAAAAAGATTTATGATTCTATTGGTAATAATTTTACATTTTATGTACATGGATACATACTTTCTTGCTGCATGCCTGTGATTTAGAAAGAATTTAAAACCGAGATTGACAGACTACAATTACGTCATTCCAGTCCCTTGATTACTATCTGGCAAACTGGGGTAATAATGATGGTTAGACTTGGGCAAATCACAGTTACTTTGTTAAAACGAATGTAAATCAATTTTAAAACAATTCCTTTCACGAATTTACATTTGAGTTGAGCAAATAGTTAAAAAATTAGGTGTAGGTCATGAAGAAAACCATAATAACGCTAAATTTTAATCAATTTAAAGTGAGATATCTAAAAATTAAAATAAACAAAAATTGTTTTAGTTTATTTAGGTATCATTGCATTTGGTGCTCATTTAAGGTCAAAATGAGGAGGGCTTGAATGTCATATGCCATAACTATAACCCAGAGAATATTGATGTAGTGATATTGATGAGTGAGAATGTTGGTAGCAGACATTTTTTGCACATAACATGTGTTAGTGGTTCCGATTTTTGATACAGATACAAAGTGAATTGATGGAAGAGGAAAATCCTGGCCAATCTTCAAGTTGTATGCATATTATGCAGTGTACGGAAAGCAAGTGGCATGGCAGGGCAAACTAATCTATCTTAATATTGATTTATGGTCGATGTCAGTCAAAATCCATTAGTGAATTGTGGAGGTTACACGAGGCGAGTCCAGTACATGAAATATCTCTGCTACTCACTCCAACCCTGCTGATGTCATATCTATCATCTCTGTGAAGGTTAAGCTTTTATGTGAAACGAATCGCTTCCTTCGACTTCCTTTACTTTCCGATGAGTTCCGATTCAATCGATACCAGATGCATTTACATTTTCGCTTTTACTGTCTCTCTCCTCACCTGCTGTGTCATTCTACAAGTTATACCTTCCTTTTCAACAGAAATGCCAAAAACCTGTCATTATTACTTTCGGCCATAAAAACTCAAGTTGAATTAAATTTTGGTAACTCATAATAATTATAAACTTAATTTATTCCTGAATTGCTTTAGTACGCCAATGCACTGATTAGTAGTGCTAACAAAATGACACTTACTACTCTGATGGTAAATTGTAGATTTAACTGAGTTATAATTATGCGCATAATTCCAGTCAACCATAACATGAAAATGCATTTGAATGGATTTCCATTTGATATGGATAAAAGTTGAGTGAATGAAGTGAAGCATATTAGTTGGTATGCATTCCTGAAGTGAATTGAAAAGGTGGAAATGACATTCATAGTAGTTCATGGTTGTATTTGTGCAAAGCACAGTAGTCAAATCGGGTTTCCAGTAAAATCCCAAGGAAAACAAAGGAAAGTTGACTGTGGATTACACTATTGTGTGAAATGAATGAACTAGAGAATAATAGTAGCACGACATGGCTTGAATTATTGAGATATCTGCTAATGGAGCACTTGAGATATTTCTGTATCACGTCGTGTGTACATGTCAACCCGAATGAAAATCGACGATGTGACATTTATTCATTCATTCCGTATCTCTAGCACCACTCTATTGTAAGTATTATACAAAAGAGCTTTTACTATAATTGAATCCATTTATTGACCTGCTCCTCATTAAATTACTAATGAAAGTAACACTGCATTCTCAAATCTCAATTGCTACCATGTACTACTTTATACCAATACTTAACGAATTACAATACTAAATATTTTCTTTTGCAAAATTAGTACCCGTAGGTTCTGATTACACTCCAATGACCTATAGTAGATACTATTCATGCAATAATTACCTATTCATGAATCTACGAATGCCTTTGTTAATGCAACTACCTTCTACGGTAAATAATGGTGATGCATACTAACTGAAATACTACTCTTTTATGGTATCCGCCCTACCAGCAAATTTTTAGTATGCACATAACAAAGTATCAAACCTATTTTGTAAATACATACCTATGTGCTATTGTTAATGTCATTCTATTGTAACAGCAACCTTTGTATCTTCACACATTGTAAATGAAGGAACTAATTGGAATTGTATTGAGGTGCATTGCTTAACTAGAAATAAATTATTTTCCCTTTGCCAATGCTTCGTCAACCATAAATAATTCTCAAAACCCAGATTCAGCTTTTCATCACTTCTATTTGCTATTCATTGAATTGTATCCCAGAATCATTTCACTCAGATGTGAACAAAACTCAATCCTTTCCACTTTATCTTATATATAGTCAACCACTCTAAGTCGCTATGTACCTACTATTTACATATGTATTGCAAATTTACACGAGAACATACTTATTCTGATGTACATTCCTTTGAGTATGTGACCCAATTTAGAGATTATTCGATTAAATCAACAATTCTGTGCTATTACGCTTCCTAAGCAATCTTGCACAATGACATAGATATTGAAAGTACTGATGAAGAAAAAATCAATGAGAATGAGCTTTAAGGCTCTTACAACAACTTTTGTCATACATAGGTATGTACATTAATTTTACCTTCTATTATTATAATCGTTTTTTATTTCTAGATGCATGAAGTATTTGTTGTAGAATCTCCTAACCTATAAAATGGTTAATTTAAAGTGCTTCCTAACTAACTAATTTGTAATTTTTAGATGATAATCGTTAACTAAAATGGATCATACAAATCTGTATTTCAAATTTAAATTATTGAGGAAGCTATGGATTTAATTAAAATGACATGCAAGTAAATTGCATTTTTTCCGTGCCTATTTATAGTACACAATGTTATGAATGCCCACCCTTTAAAGTGACAATAATATTATCTTCTTTTTTAAATTGTCTGAAATGTATTTTGCCGAAACGCCTTAAGTTTATTATTGGAAAAACCGATGGTAAGTATTGTTTAAGTTCAGTTCACAATTACATGAGTAATTGTGTAGTTACAGCTAAACTGTGGTTTTGTAAAATATGTATGTTTCATCATCACAGAAATTGCCGAGTTGCTCTCCACTCTCGAACAAGAACCGGTGTACAGGAAATGAGCGAGCCAACAGAAACATCAAATCCATTTTTTCTATTTTCTATGCTTCTTTCCACTCATAAAGTTGACATTTGTATTCCCGTTTGTGAAGCTACCACTTGGCTACCACTTAATCCTGAAGCACGTGTATATGGATTGCCATTCTAACCATCTAGAGCAATAATATCCACCCCCGCAAGTGCATATATTAATTTTATTACTTAGTCCTAATGCATTTAACCTGCTACATTTGCATACGACCTAGAAACCCATCTGGTTATACACTGAAGTCATACTTACGAGTGATATGCCTACATGCAATGCTAAGCATTGATAAAACACCCCAATTTAATATCACTCTCTCCTGATTACATAATTTTACATGTAAAATGCATCTAGCCAAATATTTATCTTGGTACTGAATATAATCTTATCATTCTTTGACAACTACACTTTAAAGAACAGACGACAACTTAATTAAATTGAAATAGCACTGTAAAAGGACATCAGATTCATATAAATACTAATTACAGATCGAGCAATGCAAGAATATTTATAATTTGTATCTGCATATAATTCTTTCAAATTTAATATAGAAATATTATTTTTCCTAGAAAGTGTACAAGTATAATATACCAGTAATTTGTCATTATTACAGTGATTCTGAATTCAGGGAATTGTTACATTCGAAACAAATTAGTGGTACGATAAAATATTCGATGTATGCAGTATGTATGAAATATTTCTTAGGGTTTGGTAACTTTCATCTATTGAGAAACTGGAATGAAGGGCAAAGGAAATAGAAATGGCCAAGCGTGAGTTTTGTAATGTAGGTATGCACTTATAGGGAAAGTCTTGTTCTTGTGCTGTCATGTAATAATACAAAGATATTAAGAAAATCCTTAGAGCTTCCGCACTTACTTAGTGATTCCACTCACACAAGGAGTATCATAGAGAGCTGATGATCAGACACAGCCCTACATTACTAAGCCAGAGCCAGTCCAACCTAGTCCACTCTAGCATAAAATATCTCTAGCAATAACACAAATTGTAATAACACGTAATAGTGGATACAACTATTACAAGTTGAAAAATAGAGCATACATCTATGTAACGCATAGGGAAGGAGATAACTCTGGGAATGATATAGTAGACGAGAGCAGACGCAATAATTTGAGATTGCAACAAATTTATTTGACACAGGCCCCACGATAAATTGATGGGAAAATTGAGATCCAATCAAACCCAGCAGCTTGGGCAGAACAAACAAACAGTCAAGTCAAAAGAAATCAAAAGGAAAGAAAAAGGGATCTTCCTTCTCACTTATGCTATAAGCCACAGAAAGCAATGTGATTATGTCTAGTTACTATATCTGTAGCTCTTAGAAAATAAATAGAACTAATATTGTATACGATGTGAAGGAACGTGGATTGGACTCTCCGGACTGACCTAATAAATGACTAGCCAAACCCAAACCACAGTGCAGACACATAACAGAATATAATAACTAGAGCAGATGATCGACTCTTTCCTGTGATGATAATTGGGAGCATGTGCCAGGCTTACTTTCTCACGTCTACTTAAGTATTCTTTTCATTCTGGTGTTTCTATATCGTGTCCAATAAACTAAACCCTATAGAGGAAAAACTACATGTCCAGTTATTAACAAAGCTACCCATTGATTCATAAAATGTTCATGCACAAGTGCAAGATACATAGCATAATAGAACTCTTTCTTTTACTGGGTTGTCTTTACTTTACTACACAAGTGTGCAATGTGCAACTTTATATTGTAGTAAATACTGTCCGAGTTTATGGCATGGCTCAAGGTTAAAATTATGCAGGTGAAGAAACATGAATGATTTAAAATTTTACGAACATGTAGTTGAATTTACTGTGGTAACTTGTGTCCTGTCTTACCTAGACTTGACCTGACCTTGCTTTTGTGAAACCAGAGTAGTCTTACAGTGCAGTCTACTTACATTGGTTTTCTAGCTTTGATCTCTTGATGAATAGTTTAGCTGCTCTGGCTGGCTCTGGTTACAGAAAGCTAGGTTGTCTTTGGCTTCCTATCATCAGCATCATCCAAAAGAGTGAATGTTGAAGGTAAGCTAGGAAGGAGGAAGTAGGCACCTATCTTTGAAATTACTAAAGTTTCTGCCAAACTACAAAGTGTACAGAGCAAGGGAAGAAAGCTAAAGCTAACCGCATAACACCTGGGAAATATTTTAGACAGACAGAGTTTCTTTTGGCGTCTTGTACGGCAATAGTTTGTAGTAGAAGTGAAACATTAGTTACATTACATTTCTCTTGAATCCTTCACCGAAACGGGACTTAACACTATTAAAAAGAGATCGATCCTCAAGAGTCTGTGGTAAGTACACACAATGTACTAGAATGTTCATAGGCAATTACGTCTACCAAAACGAAGTGCTAGCTACATCTTTTACTTAGAACTTTATTACGCTAACGGATAAGATTTAAGTAACCCCACAACAAAATGTAAGTACCTTTTTTAGTACACTACAAGAACAACTAATCGTAAGGATGCTAGAAATTCATTTCCCATTACATGAATCTCCTTGATACGAATAAAGTCCTACTTCTCATTCTCTTTACAATTCTCATGAGTATTTCTGACTACAATGCATCAAATCAACTAGCTTCTCTTATGCATCTTTTACCCACTCAAATGCAAAATGCAACCTCCATATAATCCATTTAACACTGGTAATCGTAAAACTATTCATGTCGGTAGCTAAACGAAAAACTGGAATAAAGTGTAAATATCAGAGATTTCATGGTTCAAATGGACAATTTATAGAAGGTAACGTCTAAAACTTAAAACTTTATGTCCTAACTGAGTAAACATAACACACAACGTCAGAAGAACTGCGAGAGAGAATTAAACCTAACTTAACTTAGCTAAGCATAGCACCCAGTGGTAGTATTGATATAACCCTTCTCTTACAAATGCAACCACCATGAAAGTATAATTTTATTTTACACAGAGGTTTACTTCCTTTTCTCTAGTTCAGTGGTCTAGTTTCACCCATTTCACTGAATTTCTAATGTATTCTGTATTTCTTAAACTATGTAGTTAGATATAATTTTTATCTACCTTTGCATAATATCTTTATGTACCTATGCAACGCTTAAGTAAGCTCTAGCACTGTAAAGTTCTATCCCACAACCTTCTTGCACAGTTGAAATTACTTATCCTTGACGTGAACATTTTCATTAAAACAGAAGCTTTGTAAAGTAACCTCGGTAGAACTTGGGTTTCTCAGCTTCAGGTAATTAATTTCAAACACAAGAAAGCAGAAGAGAACAGAACAGGAGAGTTGAGTGTTGAATCTGGCAATTTCCTGCCCAAGCTTGCTTGGCTTCACCTATCTTTTCTTACTTTCTTTCATAATACCTACAGTTTATCGTAAAACTCCTATCAAGAAAGAGGACTAATTAAGAAAATAAAAAGTTGACCATACCAGAATCTAAATTACTTTTAGCTTTTACTTTCATTATTTTTCTTTAATATTTTCCAAAATTTTTGAAATTCATATTTTTCTGCAACATCGGTAATAAAGTAATATTATATTAAAATTTCCCCTTTGATCTTTTAGAGATTGGACTTTATGGACACTCGGTGTTAGTCCAAGTTTTACGGTATGTTAGTTTAGGTCCGTTTGCTTAGACTTGCATTTCGGTTTGTCGGGCTTATTGTTAGCTTAGCTTCTACTTTCTGCCTTATGTCTTATGTACCTCTCTTATCGTGGTTTCCTTTCCTTGGCTAACTTTTCCTTTCCAACCAGTCGGCAGTGAGTTCTTCCTTTCTTAAGCTTATAATCAAGCTTTCAGATTTTTTATCATTTCGCAAGAGTAGTTTATAGTTAAACGAGAAAGGAATGAAATACGAGTCGGAACAATTTAATTCACATTATTGGCAGTCTCCTGTGTAGTGACAAGATACAAGGTGTAAGTCAACAGAGAATATCCAAAACAGGAAAATTACTGCAGTATAATTGTCTAAAAGTAAGTTGTGCAGTGAATTCATTAAATGCTTGAATCTCAAAACTTCATTATAAATAAATTGGAAAGGAAGGCAAAGCTAGGGGCAAAGTCACTTTGTAAATAATGATGTGCCATGTTTAACTGAATAACTGCGTAATACCTAACATAAGGTACTACTGGACATAATTCCTATTTCCTATAGGGTATTCCAGAAATCTTTGCTGTTCTGTCTGTACATGTTTCATCATCCATATTAACTGCAACACAAAAACAAAGGAAATGCTTTGTCATAGCATTCAAACTGCAATTCAAACTCTAAATTCCCTAATTCTTCACCGTGAATGTTGCATGAGCTGATTTCTATTGCTTATGTTTGGAAATAAATGGTAATAATATAAGAAACAGTTAAGGAGTCAAAGTATAAAAGCAAGGCAAAACCTCACTTTTCATTTCATTTTTAATTCTTCTGCTATTTTCTGCTGACATGACATGAGCTTAGAAGCTAACAAATATCTGTAATCTGTATTTCCTATATGTAATACTATAATTTATTATACATTACGCAAACTACAATTTACATTCTGAGTTAATTTTGTTATGAGCATTTTTATTTTATGTATATTTTGTAAAATGCACCTAAGAAAACCATATCGGTTTATGCATTTTAAGATCGTAAATAGTAGAAGGATACTTTACATAAAAGTTTTCTACTCTGGACTGTACAGGAAACATTTAGTATGTTTTCTACATCAGTTATCAGCGCTCGAAGGCTCTCCCACACGATACGCAACGCAAGGCGTGCTCTTTTATGACTTCTTAATTAATCATTTCCTTACTTTTCTTTACGGTAGGTAGTAAGATAGGTAGGATAGATAAGTAGCCATAATTTATATAGTTTAGGTACCTGCTAGTTGGTATTTACATTATAATATATTACATTTTACAGTTTACTTCATTACACATAATATGTACTTTAATTACAAAACCCAACAACTTATTGAAGGTGAATCTTGGCTGAGTTATCTACAGGATTTACAAATATTATTAGAGTTAATTTACAACACTATAATTTATAATGGAATACATTGGAATTAGGATGTGTTAACAACAATAAATAATTGTGTATCCAAACAAGTGCAAATATTGAGTTCTTTACTTGAGGTATGCAAGTGAAATCCTCCAATACATCAAAATCTGTGTAGGCATATGAGGCGTGCAGTTTCGTGCAATATTCCACTAAATTACTACCATTGATTATTTTCTTTGATAATTGATAGCTCATAAATATTCATATCAAATAATCTCCTTTTTCTTTATATTTACATCTACCTAAGTAAAACCGCACGTTATCTAAATATTTACACAAGTATAGTAATGATAACAAGTAAAAATATGTACTCAGATGTAGAATAGACAGTGGACACACGTTACCTATGTTAATAATTGTTCTTGTGCCATTTTTAAAAGGTTCTAGCTACTGACGGACAATTAATTATTCCATAGTATACCTAATCATCTAACCAACTTCCCAATTCCAATATTTTCATTCAATTTCGATTTTATCTATTATATGTATACGATATTTACTTTTGCTAAACTAAACTGTGTAATGTAGTTTGGCATATCCACCTATAAAGTTGTCCACACCTGGCTGTACACTTGAATGCACTTGCATTGCATAATTTCTATATGTACATATACAAGATGCTTCAAGGTGCATAATAATTCATACGGAATATTTCTTGTCTAGGTATGTCATGTCCTGTTATATCAGAGTGATCATTAATTTGTAGAGAGACTAGTATATAACTATTTAGTTGACTCTTAGTACATAACAATAATATAGTACAATATTTATATACCATCACCTACACATTTGTATTTGATTCTTGAACTGTATCTTAGTAGTAGGTGTACCGTCGTTTGTGCCAAAAGAGGCAAACCGAGTGAGTACACAGTACATTAGGCTAATAGATCAATTTCTAGTGTTCAGTGTATATAGGTACTTCAGTACAACATCTATTTGTCATGTATGTATATGGAATAGTCGTGTAGTGTAATCTAATGATAAGAGTAAGTAGTTATACATCTTATACAGCATATCATATACGGTGATAGAGATAATAGAACATTAATAAACATCAAATTGCAAATCTCTGTGTATGAGAGTGGTACTAAATACTAAATACTCACTACTACAGTATAACAGTAAATTCCCAGTAAATCCATTAAAGATTTTTGGGAAGTTTAAGCTGTGGTTGTGGTGTGGCTTCAGTAGACTTGCCTTCTTGCACGACTCCTTCCTATGTAAAAACCGGAATAGCCCTTTTCTCCCTTGTTACAATACACACACTATAATTTGTATGAATGTCCTGAAGTCTTAAATAGTGATCCTGACAATAAATTTGTTTTTTCCTTTCCAACTCTGATCAACAAACCAAAGGAACAGCAGTAGTAGATTAGGACACGTGCTTTGTGTGAGCACTAGCACGGTGTACCTTAACAGTATTTGCTCAGGAATCAGAGAGAGCACACCCTGTTTTAGGTGAGAAGATTTATTTGAAAACAGCAGTACCTACTATGGGCGCCTCCTGAAAATAAGTGTCTTGTAAGTCATAGCCAGCTCCCGGAAGGAAAATCCCCGTGTTCATTGCAACGGGCAAAGAGTCCATTGCTGGTCCACATGGAGCTGCAGATGAGGAGCTCGGTCCCATCATCACTGGCGCTTCTTCACAATGATCTCTCTTCTTGCAAAACAAAGGGCGGCGAAGCAGGGCCACTGTCAGAGCTCCCACAATCAGAATACAAATGATGGCTAAGGTGATCACTAAGTAATTCTTTAGCGTCGAGTTGGACCTCGGGGAATGTTCTGCAAATAATCATATGCACTTTCAATATATTGCACAGTTATCAGAATATTTTTACTGTTACTATTAAAATTACCTATTCAATATATGATCATGAGATTAAGATTGGGAAATAAATTTATGATAATATATCTACCTATACTTTACAACCAAGAATACTTTGCCTAGTAGTTCCTATTTATTGTCGCAAAGGAATAAAGAAAAGTACGAGTCAGCAGTAGCACTAGTAGTATTTTTGTATTGAAATGTGATTAGATTAGGTACTCATGTTTTGTATTATGACTTTTATGACATTTAGCCTTAAATCGAAAACTTGTGAATGGTACATAAAGTACCTACTGACAACAAATATATAAATTCCCCACCGTAATGTTGTTTTCCCACCATTATAGAAGTGGAAGTGTACCAAATAGGAATTGAATTTCCACTGAATCTGTAGCTATTTCTGAGTAGTGTGACGTGATGCATAGTTTCCCAAATTGTATGCCACATTACTCAAAACTTTGAAATTTGTATAGTTGGATATACATCAACTACCACTAATGTGAATTCACGGGACGCAAATTGGAGCTTTTATGTTGTAAATATGTACATGGAATCAATTTGTGAAATTAGTTTAGTGAAAGCATATTTTACAGTTGTTGCATTATAAATTCGAGAGAAAATGAAGAATTGTTCATTGCATTTGTTTGTGCTGTATACTGGAAGCTAGCTCTGCACCTCGACAGTTTAGCAAGGGTTGAATTATAGTTTTGTAACAATTTAGTAGTTAGGGATTCGGGGTCGCCATTTATATCAATAACGAATTAAATAGAATTGTTGTAGGTAATGGCATAGCAAAACATGTTTCTCTGCTCTAACTTTCTTTGGTGTTGCATTGGTCGTTATTCTAAGTAAAGAGTACCTAGCTAAATTCAAATGGTAGGGAAACTCTTATAATTTTCACATTTCGTATTAACCACAGAAAAGAGACTTCTAGATACGGATACTATTTATTGATTGCGTGCTCTAAGAGTTTACAGATATCTCGTTACAATAAAACACAAATGTAGCACATCTAGTCAATTGAGAATCCAGCTGTGCTAGTTGATGTATTTGTATTATAGAAAAGGGAGAAAGTGAATTTCACAGATTCTAATTCCGCTTCAATCCCAATGGATTCCAATGGAGAGAAGGAAAGGAAATCAAAGCAACAAATCAGGTAGAGCAATTTAGCTTTTCCATTCGACTATTACAATAGATGCATTTGTTCGAGCATCTGATAAATCATGTTTCCAACTCCGCTCCTCTCCTACAGATACACATTACACTAAAAACTAAAACAGCCCATGCTAAGTATTATCGAAAGGAAATAGAAAACTATCATTGCACTGCACTAAATTATTGTGCTGCGTGTACATAACCATTTTCTCCATGTATTCTTAAAACAGTTAATCTTTTTTACTTTTCTCAATGTATTTCTGCACTCAACACCAAAATACCATTTTATTTTCATCTTTAATTCAATTACCACAGCTTCCTCTGTCCTCTTTTCAATTCCATTTCACAGCTTCAGCAACAGTATTTCTTAATACACTAACTCTAACGTAACTGGCATTTGAAATCGATTCTAACTACCCGAATGCTCTATCACGGCAATTCTAATTAAAAACATTATATAACGGTAATAACTAATAAGGTATATAATTAAGACGTATGTAGTAAGAGGATTAGAGAGAAATTGGAAATTAAATTACCTCCGTTAGAAGGAGGTACAGTTAATGGAAATTCACCAGGATACGACGAGGTAATTGTAATTTTAACGCAAGATTTGATAATTTGTCCATCCACAGGACTCCATGTCCCGTCATGTTGGCAAGTAATTCGACCACACTGGTGACGAGTGTGATGAGATGAAGGGCAATTAAGATGAAATTCTGACTGGCAGGCCGGTTGCAGTTGTGTCCCCGCATTATATGAGCCACGCCCACTGTGAGATGACTGCGAAGAGTCAACAGGAGTGTAATACCCGTTTTCTAATTCTGGCACCGTCTCACATTTGTCCGTCGCCCTGTTTTCAACTGCAATCATCAAAAATAGCTTATTAGATCCTTTGAAAATCTTTTTCAATCAATGAATGTTATATTTCTTTGATAATTCGCTAGAAAATGTTAATAAAAAGTAAACTATTTAGCAAAATTAAAATTTTAAAAAGCAAGCAATCATTTAAAAGATTCATCAAAGAACCTAAGCTTAGTCAAGCAATAATTTTCCAGGTTCTACAGACATTACTGGTATTTTTAAGGAAATATACATAATTTCCATATAATGCATTGGTTTTGCATATTGGCATCTGACATTTCATAATTATGGCATGGATCAGATTTATTTTCCATCTATTTTGCCTTCAAGTCATTGGAAGTGTATTCTTTGTTGTCCATGGCCTAACAATAACAACCTAGGAGTACACAGTGATCATAGACAAAATAATTGTTTACCGACTCATATACTGATGTACAACATTTTAAAATTAAATACCTAAAGTGGAAAATTAGCGGTTTTGCATTAACAGTAAGGTAATTTTATAAGCACTTGCTTCCTGCATTATTATTGATTGCAAAAATAATCACATACTGTAATGTCCTGATCTGCAATGAATTTGCTGAACATTCAAATAAAATTGAATATGAGTATGACCATGACAGTAAAATTAGTTTTGCATTCAGCAAGTTTGGATTCAGGGTCATCCAAATTACATTTTTTACATCCGACTTTCTTCTTGCTATCCTAAATGACATATCAGGTAGCTTCAAAGCATTTTGCATTTTGCAAATACGCAAACTCACATGTTATAAAAGAAGAGGAAATGTAAGCAAAAATTCAGGCAATTAAGTTAATTTTTGATGTCATATTGGTGATCGGGACTGTATAATTAATTTTAAACAGGAGTATTCATATTTTGTACCGCAAAGAAATGGACATGTCACTAACTAATATAAAAGTGCGATTTGAATTTGCAAAAGCTCACGTTGACAGTTGAGTGAGTTGAGGAAGACTCCTTGAAAGAACACATTTATTTATACGTACTTATTTTCGGAAAACCATTCACAATGATTTCCATAAAGTATTGCATTTTTTCTGCTGCACTTATAGCTCTCGTTCACGTAAGTTTGTAAACTCATCTCGATCTCACCATTGCCCTGTACTGTATACTATATACTAATGGTTAATGCATTACCTACTCTGTTTTAGTAATATTTTAATCTAATGTTATAATAATTTGTAAACAACATTTTGTTCAAGATTCAGTATCTTATTGATTCCCTTTCTGCAATACAACATAAGTGACCTTTGAACTGTAAACTATAATGTAGGTATATACATTTTTAGGGGGCACCTGCAGACAAGAAGGGACTTGACTTAATTCCAGCTCCAACATGTCAAGGAACTAGTATGACATTTTACGATGAGTTGAAAAAAGCAGTTGAATTATGCTACACGAAATACAATCCAGGTTCCACCATTGATGATGCCATGCAAATGAAAGTAGCAGCAAAGAATGAGACATGCATGATGCAATGTGCAATGCAACAGCTTGGTTTGGTAAAGAAAGCACATAAACTATTGATGCATATGTTATTAATTAAAAATTGAACTATTAAAAAATTTATCCAGATGTCCGATGACTATAAAATCGTCCCAAGTAAAATCACAGACCATTTGAAGAAACTTTCAATCCCTGAAAAAGCCATCACTCCCTTAACTGAAGCAGTTAACACCTGCATTACAGCTGAAAAAGGTTATTATTTAGTGTTGTTGAAGAATTATTCTATCTTAACACTTTGCTTTGTGCACATTAAATTAATTTCACTGTTTAACCATTCCTAAATAGTAGTTATCTCCAATTTATTTTTAATGTAGGCGCAACTTACGAAATGAAAGATGGTAAATGCGACAGCATTATGACATTCATTAGATGCACTGGTGAAGCTGCGGGCAAGGTACTTTAGTTCCTTGTCTCTGCTTTTATAGAATTATTAAAGTAATCAAACTAATAATTAATTAACTGTTTCCAGATCTGTGAACCAGCCAAAGTTTAAGTCAAAGTTATCATCGCCTCACAAAAATTATGGAGTCTCATAGTAGTGGCTCAGCATGATCCTGCTACTTTCATTCAAATGTTATTAAAGTGACGGAATTTACTCAGCCACTATTATGAGTTTCGTTTATTTCTTTGTCAAATGAACCATATTTTCTTTTCCCTATAATACGTTAACTCTTTATGGTTGTGATACTTCAGTCAACACATCGTGATCATAAAATTGACTTCGTCTGTAAAATTCTTGGTCAATAAAATTTGACTTTTATGTCTAACAAACTGCTGTATTCTGTATATTAATTCAATTAATTATGCATATCCTACTCATTCAATTACAGTTACATATTTTGATTTTGGTAGTTTCTATATGCAGGACAACAAACTTTTCATCTATATATAATATATAATAATATGACCTATAGTACAGTAGTAGTACACCAAAAATGAGGTTTTACTAATGAACACAGTGGTATCTCAACAAATTAGATTGTCTTAAATATATTCTTGGGAATGACAGAAAATATTCCTCTGAAAACTCTGAATCTGTAAAATGAAGACCACAAACCAGGAGAGGAAAATAAGCAGAGTTTCAAACTTTTGTGTATTCTTTCTTTGGGGGATAGGTCCCATTGAAATCAATATTCTTGTGTACTGTGGTAATGGTCTATAAACAGTACAATAATACTACTCAAAGATAGGATTGAACTGAATAGAATGTATAAAACATCAAAGATTTTGCAACTTGAATGAAAACCAGGATTTCAGTAAAGGCACTATTCTGAAAGTTACATCGATCTACCAGTCATTCAGGATAATGATACGAAAAGCAAAATACAGAGGTACCCATACATAAGCAGAGTCATAGTAGTCGTACCATATGGCTATAGGAAAGATAGGAAAGATCCATTTCAAACTTTCAAACAGAATTGTATAGGAATACCTAAAATACGCTTGTGACAAAAACGGTAATTTGAGAAAGTTAAATATTTACAGTGTACCCTCATCACATCTTTTTAAACAGTGTTCTCATTCATTTCCCGGTGACTAAAAATTGGATTGAATTCTACACGCACTGATTGATTTGCTAAGCAAACCGGCGAATATCTAGCTGAAATCTATTACATGTTAAGATCCTATAAGAGCATAATCGGTGTTCATAGACTTTGGATAGTAAGGATCAAAACACAAGAGCCACAACGACTTCAACCGACAGATGCAACACACTAAAACTTTGACGTCACGGCAAAACGATTTTCTATTGATTTTGATAAGCAAAGAGGTTTCAGCATCGTGCATCTGTGAAATATAATGAGATTTTAGCTCAATTTTAATAGTTTTCTCTGCGAACGCTAGTAAAAGTAAAACTGATAGCATACACCTACTTTCAACTACCTATCCAAACAATTTCGTCTTGGTTGAACTAGATAGTGTTGTTTTTGAATCTCAAAAATCTCATCCGATCCACATATCAGAGTTGAGCTTTCAATTGTCTAGTGCGTAAAAGTAGGATGTGCTTGTCCTTTTTGCTTTTTTACATTATTAGTAAGTATATTGTTGGTACGCTGTAGCATAACCCCGGGTTATACATATTTTAATATTTTTACTCTTATCATCTCCCATTAGCTATTGTACCAGAGTAAATTGCATTATCTTGTAAAATTGCTATATTTTATCAAAAGAGTTTACGAGATTTCGTGACGGGAATGATTTTTGCCTCTAAGGAAAAACATTACGAATAACATACTTGGCTTTTGTCGCACAGCACTTTAGGTAAATTCGAAGAAAGAATGTATACTTATTAGATATTAAGTAAAACTAATGATGCTAAAATTAATTTCGGTCTCTCATTGAAAGAAAATACAGATGTGCAAATTCATTAAGGACATTAAGCTTAGAATGAACAAGTGTTTGTTTGTTCTTACATGCTTTTCGCATAGGAATCCCATACAGTAAACTTGTAAAAATACAAAAATTATGGCTCTTATAGCCATGTCTTTTTGTATGTGCGTGCACTACATAGTATACACAAAATAAAAGCATCGATATGAGAAGCTTAGATAACGTTACCCAACAAAATAACAAATGACAAAATGTTTACAGAGAAAAAGAGTAAGATGGATCGATAAAAATATTAAATATTTCAGCTGTTTTTTGATTTGGTCATGGATGAGCTTATGATTTTGTGCGGTTTGATTTAGTGTTGGTCTAAATCGCGTTAATGCCACGTTATAAATAGGTTGACTTTTAGCTGCCTTGCCTCGGACCAGACCGTGACGTGACATGACATGATGCGACACGAAAAATTAAGCTCTAAGTTCAAGTTATCCATGGCATTCCCCACAAACTGTCAAGATGCTCGTAAACTAACCCTTGCAACACATCTAACACAAAACAAACGCATATTCTTCATACATGCTGTCATCATCGTTTTACTTCAGCTTTAATCTTTTATTGCCAGCTAAATTCTACATCAACAGTTCATCACTCCTATCAGTTTTATCACATCCCATAATCGTATGCATTCTTCTGTGTACAATGCTTTAATGCATATGCAAACAATGAAATCATCGCACAACAGCCACACACAACAAATATCATCATCTCTTCTATCTGGATCTGTTCATCTCTTATATAACTGATTTACATGCCTAAGTACACATAATCGTATGTACGGTTCACATTACAATACATAACATACAATTGTAAACGTAAGTAATACCTAAGGACGCACAAACAAACGTCTTCACATTCCTTAGTATTACAACACCAACCAACAAGGAACTTATGAATTCTGTATCACACTTGGTTCTGTTAACTTGATGGATGGCTACGGGTTCTCGCTGCTACACAGAATTCTCACTTTTACGTTTTACTTAGCTAAATTGCTCTCCGTATCTTAATAGGTGACTCATACACTTATGTACAATAATACGCCTCTTTGGTGTTATGTCACTTGCTCTCTGTCATAAATTGTTTAGCTTGGCTTTGCCGAAGTGACATTTCCCTCGTCGACTTTGACATTGACAACCGAATAACTGCCTCTTTCTTTCCTACTTGTCAAAGTCAACCTTAGCTTTGCGGGCAAGAAAACATTACTTTACTTATGTGACTGTCCGTTCAAGCTAGGCGGGTTCAACTCTAACTCAACCTTCGTCGCTTCATCTCATTTTACCAAACATAACACTATATCACATCTCCAGGAGGATACACTTTCTTTTGACAATTTAAAAAAAACAAATACTAAAATATCTGGTAGTTTTTCCTTTATTGATTAATTTCCACGAAGAAATATTTTATACAACAAAATAATTATGGTAACCTGTAATTGCATACAGGTTCTTTAAAGGTCTGAGTTCCACCGATGTTGACTCAACATCAAGATTGCTAGTTTAGGTGGAGAATGTTAGCCCAATTAATCATAGAAAGTCGTTTTATTCTGGTTTCATTAATCTTACTCATTTGCTAACTTATCATAATAGGTTGAATTATAAATACACAATTTAATCACACCATTGTCTTGTATTTGTACTTGCCTGCCCTCGACACAATAATTGTAATTCATGAACCCATTCCTGCAACCACTAGGAAGTTGGGACTACAAATAAAAGAGCAAGTTGAGGAGTAGTGTATCGATTTTTGTTGTGCGTTACTTGTATTCATCTATCGTACCAAGGCAAGGTATTCAACAAAACTATAGACTACCTTTTCTTGGATATAACAGAAGCCCAAATTCTTTGTATGAGCTTAGGATTACAATAGGACATTTTTAATTCTTCTTACAATTAATAATTTTTTACTGTGAATTACAATTTGTATATAAATCTAGGTATTGAATTACTAGCAATGAATGGAGTATGTAAAACGATTCAAAAAAGTCTGACCATGTACAAAACAAAGTTATAGTGAACAGCATGACGAGGGGCAAAATATGATATGGCGCACATTATTTTGTGTAAGTTTTGTATAAAGCACTCTTGAAATACAGCAGTAAACCGTAGGTATAAAATAAATGCATCTACAGGTAGGTACTACTGAATGTGTGAATGCATTCATTGTACATCGAGTTCCAGTTCCACGTGTTACACGGGATTTTTATATTTGGGGAGGACAAGTATGTGGTGATAGCTCTCATTTCCATTTTACACTCATTCATTCAACACACTTTGTAATAAGTAAACCGGGACAGACTCGACACGACACACGACAATTTTACAAATATAGCACTGAGATATAAAGAGAATAAGCACTACATCAAAATCACATTCCTGCAAGTTGACTGTCGCTCTCTCACTTTCTTGTCTCTTCTTGTCTTTGTCTTCTCTCCCCATCATTCTTCATCTTTCATCTTACTTCACTACGTTTCACACTTTTTATCACTCAGGTTTGCCCAAATACCAGTCCAACCCATCACGTCACTTCCCACGTTAAATTCTATTTCTGGAAACACTACTATTATGTCGGAATTCGATATTATATAATGCATGCTCTTTTATTCTGACGCAGCAGAATTGTCTCTGACACTATTGTATTCCTATACCTTAATTGAACGTGCTTGTTTTTCCTCTTAACTTTTGAACCAATTAACCGATGACATCGAAATTAGGATCATTAGATTTCTTATGAAATATCACGTACAGAACGTGCCGATGTTTTTTCGAAGCTAATGATTTTGACCCCTTCAGGTTCGGCGAAAAGAAAAAAAATCCACGGTATTTTCTGTGTTGGTTGCACCATTCTTTTCTATTTTGCCGATTTCTTCCTTTTAGTAGAAAAACTCCACTTTGTCCCATTTCTCTGAAATACCTTACTACTTGAGAAAATCGAATTCCGGATATCTGACAGAATGACGTGTACATTGTAGTACTAATATCCATTCACCATCATTGCATGAAGCTATGACATTTGGAGGATTGGTATTTGAGGTTCAACAGTTTTTGCTCAATGGTCAATGACAGTCGGCAATCAAAAGAGAAAAATACATTTTTGATGCTCCTCATTACATGGAATTCCTTTAAAGAGAACAATAATATACCAAATGTCATTTTTCATCAGCTGCAACTATAACGTTAGTTTGATAAAATCTTTAACATTGACAAAATAAAAATTCTCCAAGAATTTCATTGTTCGATAATCACTAAATATGTATGTGTAGACAAAATAATGAGAGCACATTTTCTACTTATAGATGACTCCATGTATAAAACACTAATTTTAATAGCAGACATAAATGATAAAACGTTTAGCTTTGCGATCCGAAAATATCAAATACAAAAGGTGTAGCGATAAGAGTTTTCGCCCAATTTAACACTGATCATGAGTAATGGTAATTCGTTCAGTTTTTCATCTCGACCCTTTAAAAATGTCGATTTAAGTTGGAGCCGAAGCAAAGACAAGGACACATCGCTATAAAATTGAGTTTGAAAGTGTACAACATTGTCGAGACGAGAGGACATTGGAAAGAGATCAAAAGATATCTATGGAGTTAAAATGTACGTACTACAGTCACTTTTGTAGTTATTTCTTTAGCTCTGGTGATCTATACGAACTTTAAATGAGGTTGTGCTCAGAATACTCTAAGGCACATGGTATATGCTTGAATATGCCACAAAAATGGTCGAAATTGAATGTAAAAGCTTTATTCTTGAGCTGTGGTACGTTGTACAATAAATCCACTTTCCCCATTTTATTAAAAAATGTGATAAGCCTATAAAACTGTTAACATTTTGATGTCAATTGTGGGTCAATAGTCAATACTGCACTTTAAATAATTATAGATTTTATATCACTGCTCGTGTTTCTCAAACTCTCACTTCAGCTCTATATGTACTGTGGAACAAAATTCCTGCCATGGAGAATTCGATAAAACGCTTTTACTTTCATTTATAACTGAATCTACACGACAAATTTTTCATCTCAAAGAAAAGAGCGGCCTTGGCATTTTTATTTTCTATCAGATAAAGACGCAATCTTGTCTTACGTATTCATGCTTACTGAGAATAATTATTGTACAAAGGAAACATTCTAAGCTTTTTAATTCTCCAAAAAAACCAAAAACAAGAACGAACATTATACCTTCACTTCCAATAGCCGATATCCTATGATCATTATGTCTTCAATTTATCTTGCTATATTGACCTATATGCAGCAGTATAAATGGTACGCTATATTATACATATGATAAAATTTAATTGCTGCGTGAATAGTATAGGTATATTATACTACAAGAGAACTGGAAGTTCAAATCCATACCACGAATGGAATTTCAATTAAAACTGTTGGTAGTAGTATCTGTAGTACGCAGCATTCATAGTTGAGTATTAGACATATACTCGATTTGCATAGAAACTTGGATCAGTCACTATTTCACAGAAACGTGTTAGTACGCTATTAACAAGCACGTTTAAAATAATCAAAATTGTTTAATGTGCAATATCTGTCGTATGTGCATTGTTAATTTTAAGTATATTTTTGTGCAAATATAGGTAAATGTAGATTTTACTAAGCTACTGAAATAAATAAAGGCTGGGCGGGAATTCTGTACTCAGAAAGTCCTATAAGGTTGTTAAATTCGAGCATACAAATAATGCACGCACGTCTGCATTTAGAGTTTGTTGTAGTAGTAGTAGTAACAGTAGTTAACATTAAAATTGATGATATACTTGTTTTTCACTTGTTACACAGTTACATTAAAAGTAACTTTAAATTGAAATGAGAAAGAGAAGGTGAGATAGATACACAGTCAAGTGGGTCATATCTGTCAGTTTTATTCACTTTCAGAATTATGCGTGACAATAAAAACAGTTTTTACTTCTTTAGCGCACACGTTTCCAGTTTCCCCTTGTCATGTTGAATAGCCATACAGTTTACAGTATTTGTACTTCGGTTTATTTACTCTACGTGTAGTGCAAAGCAAACACCATTGCTACATCACTAAGTAAACTGAAAACACAAAGCATATATTTAAAACATGCAGTAACAGATATTGCAATGCAATATATTGCATGTTTCGAAAACAATAATGGACTGAAATCTGTAAAGCCTGTTATAATTCACCAACAGTAAGCAAGTGTGAGAGAGCAAGAGAAATACAGTAAGAGGGAGCAAAGGTAACTCTAAAGACTTTAAAATTATAATATTATTACGTATTATACCCAAACTCCCTGTACTTGAGTACCTACAATATCTTCTAGCTAAAGAATACCTACGTAGAATCTTTTCTTGTCTTGTCCACAATTTATCTGAGTGTGTAAGACTTTTTCAAAGTTATAAGCTACAAGTACACGTTCATTTTCATTTAAGTAGCAACATGTTCGAACTTACACTCATCCTTAACAAAATGTCCATTCTATTACAAAGTGAAAGGATTATGATCATTAAAAAAGAGAAATAACAAGAGAAGGTTTCCCTTAGTATTTATGTACTGTCAGAATAAGAAAATTCCGTTCAAATGCATAATTGTTGATTGCTTCTCGCCTTGGACGGGTCTACTGGGGCATCTTCATCAAATTGCTTAGAACTCATTGGTATGCGTGTACGTGTACAGTACGACTTAAATAGGTATCTACTCTCTTCTGAACATAGTTTACATCAATACATAGTACTAATATTATTTCTCTAAAATTTTGTTAGCTAAATATTGTTTACCTACTTCATTCAAAGTGTCAGTGCGTAAAGGTGAGTAATTCTTTTATGTTTTTATTAGGCTTTGCGTTGTGCTGGATTTGTAGGTATTATTTATGTATATTGTTTACATAAACATAAACATAGTGAAAAGGAGCGAGCACTTGGTACTCACTTCCAGCTCTGTTTACTTACCAAACTAAATAAACAAGTTGAAGTTGACAACTAACTGTCCTGTCCTGTTACACCATTTAATATAATTTGAATAAACGTAAAAGCAAGCTGATTCTCGCTACCATCCTTATAATAAAAAACATACATACTGAAATTAAGTTTACTTTTCATTTTAAATGTAATTCTGTACTTTTACATGTTATATAAAGTATACGTAGGTAATGTATGCGGTCATGATTGCTCTACTTTATGCATATCCCTATTCGTGCACATAATACAGTTTATTTACACAACATTATCGTACTTGCTCTGAGTTCTGAGTGTGTTTTTACATTTATGCTTTATGTAACAAAGAAATAATCATGTCAACTTCAGCAGTACAGTGAATAAACATATTTTTTATAAAGTAAATACCTCGCAATTGATATAAGAGCGTACAAAAGAAAAATGTGTATTATACAAGTCATGCTTTTTTGATACAAATATAAGGATACATAAAGGAAAATGAAAAGCTGTGAAAGTGAGCTTCTTTATAAAATAACGGGGAACAAGATCGAAAAACAAATTGGTATTTCTGCTCTTTTCTTTCTCGAACATCGAAATCTTTATACTAAAGAATCTCCGTTCTAAGAAAGTAGAAATAATTATGCATAATAAATAATTCGCAATATGCAACTTATAACATATCAATTCCCTTGTATTTATTTATTTCGCAATATTATCATCTAGTTCCTACGCAATCCAGTTTTCTCTGCTTTGTACTTTATTTGAAAGTGTAATAGATATGTACGTACCTATGTGTGTTTTCCAATTTACTTTTTAGGCATAAGTTCTTTTCAAAAGGATTTATCTGTGCCTTGAGAGTCTTAACATCTTTTACTATTCTTTCCCTGACTACCACAAAGCAGTTAGAGGATGACCCAGAAAACCAAAAGAAGCCATCTAATATATGCACAACCAGAAGAATTGGAAGGACTTTATTAAATAAGGTTTCCAATTCCCAAGATCTCTTTGAGTCTGCTTATTGATATAGGCTCCCAGTGATATTACGTTTCAGCGTATTACTTATTTTGTATTATGTAAACTTACATTCAAACTGTAGCCATGCAAAAAATTCCTTACAAGTGCACAGCACCCTATTACAGTCAAATCAGTGTGTCATGTGTGTTCATTCATACCTTTAATGTATTCAAGCAGAATATTGCAATTTCCACCAAGCGGTAATGCAATTTTTGAACAAGAGGATAAAGAAGCTGTCTTGAAAAAGGTTGGCCAGCCTTCCATTTCAAGGAGAATTCAAGTAGAACAGTACAACAATAGCTTTCGACAAAAGTACGGTAACATAATGTAGATGCGATGTAAAGTTGGGATTCTGCATACTATTCAATGCTCTTTTTTAAACTATACGTATTTGCATTGGTAAATATATAATCATAATTCTACATATATGCAAGGAATGAAATTTTGTATACTCTGCAGCAAGATTTTTTAAAGCCGAAATAACTAGTAAGTTTATCTACGAAAAAACATTTAAAAATTGTCACATGATTCAAAAAATATTCTCTTTTAGAACCAAAAGATTATTTTGCCTGTACTGAAATAAAACGTAATACAATTTTTATAAAAAATGTACTGCAAAATTTTTTTCGCGTCACTTGATTCTACTTCTCGTGAAACCCTATTTCGTATTTTGAAAAGAAGGCAGTTTTCGTATATAATATAATAAACCTTACGTATACCTGTGTTGTGTAGTAAATAAAAGCTAAGCTTAGGACTGTGTTGCGTCGTTATTGCCAGTAGTGAGTGAATAAATACGTAGATATTTAGATATATATATATACGGCAGAACGGAAGAGTACCTCTAACTCAAAATTGCTTTAGGCTTCAAAGCTTTCATTTTCTTTCACTTTTCCTTCCGTTGCTTTCTTCTTGACAACCCTTTTGCACTTTTGAAGAGAAAGCTTAGCTTTGATCAGTAAGAAGAAATTCGGTAAAACGATAATACGGTAAATAACGTTATTACGCCTTTTGGTCATGCCATTAGCATGCATTCTGCTTCAATTGTGTCAGTAATAATATCACCTAAAATTGTAATGCTATTTGGAATTGACGACTTTATCTGGAGGTGCAGCTTCCAATGCCATGAACCTTGAGTCGCAATTGGAGGTCTCCCTTGAATGTAGCAAGGTACCTTTCCATTACAAATTGAATTCCACCCTATTGCGGAAAATGTTATAATTCGATATTATTTACATAACTCAGCCTTCTACAGATTCCTATTTATCAGCAAGCGAAATACTTCCAGCAAGGTGTATAAAAATTTTGCGAAAAGTTTCCGACAATTGCTCAACTTGTAAACGTATGCTTAATGGCTCAAGTGTTCAAATAATAAATAGTAATCCTTGTACAGAATATTCAAAACGTGTATAATAATTTTCATTAATAGAAAAATTGGTCTTGGAGAGTAATCTGCCTACTAAAGTCTTTTTTGTAATAGGTTCATTTGAAGCATAAGGATGTCACTTTGAAAAGGTACTGTTTGCCAACAAATATTTACAAAAGGATGCTGTGGTAAATAGAACATTTCATCAGCGTGACGTGGCGTAACTGTAGAAATGACTTGAAGTGTATAAGTATACGATAATCATAATAACTGGAAATGTTGTTCTAAAGATGAGTGGTACGGTGTAGACGTTAACCAGGTACTTTTACTTTATTAATAATGATTAAGTTAAGATAAAGTTCCCTACGTTTATATTTAATGCAACTGTGTACGGAATTTCCGGCAGAGTTTTAGCGGTCGCAGCACAGTAAATGTTAATAATACTGATGATAAGTGGCTTAGATTCCCAGACACGTGCTAAAAACCTTCACAGAACGTACTGTCGGTTATCAAGTAGAGATTTAGCTTTCACTGTGGAATAATTAATGGAAGTAATTTTGTATTCTAGACTGGATGCTTTGTTCCTATGTATAATTTAAAGTAAGTTAACCTTAACTTAAAATTTCAAGTTGTGGCAACCGGCATAATTTTAATGAATAATCCTCTTAAATTGGGATACATGCAGAAGCTTTAATCTAAATCTCTCAAAAACCGCAGTAATATCATCCCTACTTAATATATCTGTCTACGCTGTCTATAGATGTACTTAAACAGATGCATATATAATATACACAAAAGTTGAATAATATATCAATTTCGAATTCGATGGAGAATTACTTTAGTTTAACTTCTCTTTCATTTGAAGAGTCTTTGCGAATATTTGAGTGTTTATTTATTTAGCTCTATGGCTTAACTTGAGTTTTTATGCAACTCATTGCATTGAACAATTGAACATTGAATATCTAAGTAAACGAATAAAAACTATAAAGCATGTACCAACAGTGATTGCATGATTTACATGTACCTGTATTTTCCAAACATAATCAACCGCAGGATTATTTTATTATACACACAATTGTATTCCAGTAACTAAACGATGGATGTCGTAAAATATACTGCGGGTTAGTTTAAGAAGCTACGTCTATGCATTGCATCCTGTAGATGTGTCTCCTATTACAGTTAAGGCACATAAATATTTTCCAATATAATGTGAGAAATGGTGTAAAGAAAATGAAGGCACAGAGGTTCTCATGGAAAATTAAGCATTTGGTTTGCTAAAGAAGACTGTGATGTCAAAGAGTGGAAAAACAATCCCATTACTGCTTAAGAGAAGCAAGATTCTCAAAGGGCTTTTCATTCAAAATTCATTTTTATCTGATAATACCTCAGGCCAGGGAGAGTAACCAAAACAGCACTGCAGATGTAAATGTGAGTGTAGTCTACCTTAAGAAACAAAGTATGTAGCTCGTCATCTAAAGACTGCAGTAGTTTGTTCATAAAGTCCACTGAAACTATATCTCAAAGTTTTCACAGGAACGCTGAGCAAATTGTGTAGCATTAGCATTGAAAACAGTGAAACCCGAAGCTAAGCTATCATCCGAATGAAGAAAGCTATATTAAAACTTTAAACCTTTTCCCTTTGTTACACGGCTCTCATCTCTCTCTTCTTGGCCTTAAACAGTTTCTTCTCACATAAATCCAATTTAAATTCGAACTTGTTAGACTGCAAACCAAAGAAGGCCATAAACAGAGATAGGTTCAGGGAATATCATAAGAAACTCTAATAACATAAATAAGTAATAAGGACAATGTCCTTATTTAGTCTACCGTTAGTACATAGAAGAACATACACTATTGTTTAATATTTGTCTGAAACGTCATAAAACTACAAAGAGAGTCAACACACTTATAAATTAAGGTTATATAGTAGGTCATTTGAACTTCATGCACAATACATTTCCATATAACACATATAAACTCTCTTTTCTCATCTTCTATTACATTTACATTATCACCCCGTCTCCTATCTTGAATATTTGATTCTAATTCTCTTCTGTACAGGCGGCGTCGTCGGCTAGAGCTATATTTTCCTTATTTAGCCATTAAACCAAATTGTATGTCTAGTCTCTAGTCATCTACTAACTATATGCACTGCATCTTAGGCTACACTATAAACTACAAAATAAATACACAATTTTAGGGGTATTTAGTTATAAGTTGCAAAGCTATATGTGCTACTTGTAAATATAGTTCTATTTTGTCCTGCAAGTGTATTGTATTATTCCTTATCTATTCTGTCGCTTAAACATATGTAACCACGCGCACTTGGACGGTACAATAAGGTACGTAAGTAACTTAGGTTAAGGGCTAACTTAAGTTATGAGGAAAAACAAATCTTGTCGGATCTATTAGCCCCAAGACAAATGAGACGGCAATTTAATTTGAAAAACTACAAAGACAAGACAGATAGGGCAATCATTTGTTATCTTATGTTATGTTATGACGTTATGAGGCAAGTTAACTGTACTATTAGCGAAAGATGATCAAAAGAATAATACGTATGTAATTAGAGATCTGACGTGATAGGATGTGCATATGTTAAAACAAAACAGTTGGTTATTTTATGAGATTTTCCATCGCAGGTTTGACTTCTTTAAGTTATTCGAGTAATCAGCTCAAAGGCATCGTTGACTACTATTAATGAGGAAATGAGGAGATAAATACTACAAAACTTCATTACTCAAATCTCAATTAGTGAATCATCTATTACAGAACAACTACAAGTTGGCTTACAATTTAAATGGCATTCATTCATTTAAGAATAGTAATGGTACCTAGGAAGGCAGGTTGGGCAAGATAAGTGAACCCGACGCAGATGTAAAGACCAAACAGGTGTATCGTGATCCTTTCTTCAAAAGAGTTAGTTATTACCAACGTTTACAAGGTACAAACAATCTTTTCACATTTATCTGTACATATCTCTTTGCAGTCGAGAGAGACAAGAGATGCGATTTCAGAGATACTGTTAATGAGTTAACAACTTATGAGTTAGCGAAGTTATTATTAATCTCCTTCGCTTCTGTTCTTTATGTCTACCTAATACTCTCTAGTGAATGTAATGTAAAACTGACGCTAACTAATTCGTATAATGTTAGGTACAAATAATATGAAATGTATCAATATGTACACATTCTACATGAGTTACATGGAAGGCCTTTACATGCATTTATTCCAAATAAATGACTATTTACTGTGATATAAATCATTACAGATAAGCGAACATGTCCACATAAATATTTTACTTCGGGTATTTCAACTTTCTGATTTTTCTAGTAGACGCATTGAACGTGCAGCTTATTAAACCATGTATGTATCTACATTTTATGTAATGTTCGAAGTAAAATATGTAATAACATTAGTAAAATGTACTCACGTTTGTTCAACACCTAACTCATCAGAAAAACTGAAAGAGGAGTCAGGTCTTTATTTATAATTGTTACAACCCTCTTTGATGTTCTTTTACGAGAACTACTACAGAGACTAATTAGGTGCTGTTTTGTAAAACAAAACGGTGTGTACCTGTATACACGTAGATGCATACTTTCATAACTGTACCATGTAATATAAATTATACACTGCACTACATTTAATTAAAACTAAATTGACATAGTTTATTGCTATTATATTACATATTACGAGAATGTTTCACAAAGAAGTGCGCGCAAGTTAACTAGGAGAAAATGCCAACATAAAATTAATAGTGCAAATGAGGTAGTTTTCATAACAGTGAAGCAAAATGGGAACATTACTAGTTAAAAGGTTAAAACAAGTTGAATAATGGTTACAATGTAGCATTCTCCTTTCGGAGCGTATCTTGGTTCCGATCACTTCATCACAATCTCCAACCTGAAGAAGAGGCACTTGACTTGCGAGGGACTACACAGACTTTATACTTATACGTACTTATCGTTAGAGACTGGAGATTCTAAAGCAGTAAACCTTAAGCAGGGAAAAGTCACACACCGGCCAAACCACGTACGTTTTATATTAATCTAGGGAATGTTGTAGTACATGCATTCAAGAGATATTACAGAATTGTATAACATTTCTATTGGGATATTACGCAAGCGAACTCTATTCAGACACTTCAACTTCTGCTTAATAAAACTTAACTTGAGATAAGAGGCTTACACTGTAATTCTGTACATTGTGCTCGAAATAATACAAGAAAGTATAGATACATTATGATAAGGTGACTATCTACTTTCTACAAGAATCTAACCTTTAGTCTGAGCATTGTAGCGTCAAAGTAGTGCTTATTATTACTCACATAATGGGGACTGTAGTGTAGTGTACGGAGGAAGGAACTCAGGAAGCTAATGCAATAAAGACAATAAGAATGCATAAACCTAGTACACGAAATTCTATCCAAATAGTGTATTTTCGTATATAATACACATTCATTTATTATATGACATTTTATTTTGCAAGAATTTCTTGACGCCTTTGTGTCGTGTCGACTGCCGTCATTTTCTGTCTTTCACCAAAAACTCGCTTCTCTTTAATATTACTTCAATATTAGTAAAACCATTCTTGTCCTATATAAATAGGTAAAATGCTGCATGTTTGTTTCTGACTCACCGTCATCACAAAAGTTTTCCAACAATAATTTTTCTACATTTACTTACCATTACTATACAAGAATTTTTCCTGGTACAAACTTTTTACAACCTTGCACTTTTCACGTCAGCATTTACATTATTTTATGATTGCAAGATATTTATTACAATTAGTATAAGGTGATAGGTACGCTATTGCCATTGCATTATATTATTATTACCCCCATCGCAAAAAATGCATGTACCTAGTTTGAGATTGTACCGCTATTGCACACTTCCTCAGTTTCTTTAAATGCCAATTATTTTTTATGACTTCCAAACTTCCTAAAGACGTGACTCAACGGAGTATATATTTTGTCCTAATGGTATCAACCTAAGTGGAGACTACACTATGATGTGCAACTTTACTATAAATGTTATACCCATGCTGATAGAACTACTTTCTTTAGCCTCATCGATGGAAGGACAAGTTTGAACATTAAACAAAGCAACAGGAAGTCAATTCTAACATTGGCAGGCCAACTCTATAGGAAAAGGAAGTTTCAGAACGATTACCTAAGTAAATATTTCTTGCAACAATGTTGTAATTCCTATTCACATTACGAAGAACTTCAATTCGGCCCTTGAGGGTAATACGTCCATTGGGAATAAGTAGATAGCCAAACGGGCGAAAAACTCAAAAAGAATTTCAAATGAAATGCTATCCCTATTTCCCATTTCTACTACTTTATCTAATGGCTCTACGTTTTTGAAATACGTAATAAATGTGTTACCAGAGCAGAACTTAGCCCTAAAGTCACACTGAGGAAGTAACTAAATGACAACTAGATTTTACAGAAATGAAAGTTATCACCCAATTTTATACTACACTACGAGGTAGAAGCAATCATGGTTTCCGCAAAAAATTGGAATTTACAGCAGTACAATATTCTTCTGAATTTACCTACAAATGGAATGGAAACAAATTATAGAAACAAATTAATAGTTAGAATAGAAACCAATTTAGAACAGGGTAACTAATAAATTGGACTAATATAGAAAGTATTTCGAAATTCCCAATACGTATACGTCATATCTAAATCTGAATTATTGGGTAAGCCTCTAATCCTCTTTTAAACACAGTGGAATAATTCTATATTCTGGACAGCTAAAGGAGATAAACTCTAATAAAATTGTTCCAGAAATAGCATTTGTGTCAACAAACTCCTCCTAGGCATCCATATTATAGAGTTGGGGAAAGCTACCCCCTGTCAAATGTGTCTCAACACACATACTTGATTGTAAATAAGTCATACTTGTGTTGAACAAACATAGAACACAGCTGAAGGAAATATCAGCCTTCGAAACAAAATAAAGCATTACGTGTGCGTTTCATAATCATAACTGAAAGGTATCCCAGCAGACCAGACAGAGCTCTATATGTCTACATCGCATGAATATAATATAAAACCACGGTACTTAATAAAATATGCATTGTAGGCAGTCTAATAAGCAAAGCAAACCACAAAATGAATATAGTAGCAATTCGAAAGCACTGTCTCGCTGCCAGAGAAAATTCTGTTTATTTTATGCAAGCGAAATCCTTGTTACTGTTTGTATTTTGCTTTCGTAAATACAGTAGACAGAACAGTAGCACAAGCAACCTAGCATCAACCTGTACATTTTCCAACTGTATCCATCCTAACGATAAGTAACGCAGTATTTCTATCCAGAAAGCGTATAAGGATTTACCATTTTATGGTAAATGCCTCTAGTTTAGACGTACTGAAGAGTATTGAGATTTTGTGCGCTTAGCTTTTGGTTATGTGATTCTAGCTGTTAGCGTGGAATTCCCAGTGAGAAATGAATACATTGAAACGGACATGAAGAATTAGAGCCAGATACAGGATAGAACAAGATAGACAACACAACACAACAGAAAACAAGGGCGAGAGAAAGAGATTTGAGTCAGTAGAATTCTGCGGGATTGAAAAGGGAAGTACCTAAGTATGTATATTTTTGGATTTGAAATGTTATGCAACGTATTGAAGAGAAAGTCAAAGGAAGTCAAGTCAAAGCTCAAAGAAAGCAAAACTTGGAAATTCAAACGCTAACGTAAGCCTTTAACCAATCGTCTTGTTTGTGCTGACAAAACCAACGCCTAAGATTTTTCTTTTGTTGCAAATTTCTATTTCACTGGTATGAACTGTGAAGTCTACAGGATAAACCAGTAGCTTTTTCTGTTTTCAGAGTAATGGCACTTGCTTTACGTACTTTTCTTTTCAACAACTCAACTTGTTTTTCTTTACTATTTGTATTTATGTGTATGAATGCTCCCTACCTTTAAAATACTGATGTAGTAAGTCTATGTAAGCCCGACCAAGGAGGAAACTACAGAACAGGACAGGTACATCCTTACTGTACTACATAAAGTCTCTGTGTACAATTTACTTTTATGTCTATCTTGTTCAATTCAAACTTTTATTTTATTTCTATCGCATCAGAAACCCACCAGTCCAAGGATTTAGTTATTATCCTATAATATAATCCCAGGACATGTAAGAAATGTATTGCAGTCGGAAATCCTACACCAGAAACTGGACCACGCCACAGGAGGGGTTTACATATAAGAATACGAGTACCCAGTAGGTAAAGTAACCTAGCCCTTTCCACAGAAACACTAATACACTCCTTTTGTATGACGTAATGCACGTATACGGAAATAATATGTATTTCACAACTAAAAAGTTCAGAAAAGCCTCTGATATCTCTCTATGGAGTACGGAATGACACTTCCATCTCATTGAAATTAATGGTTGCGGCTGTGGACGTTGTTTCCCAGTGTAGTTGTGTCTTACCATACACTTTCATTGCATTCACAGACTGTTTGTGGCTTCACTACACTGGTTTCCTCTTCTAAACTGTTCCGCATATACCAATACATATCTGCACGGTGCCCACATGTTATTATGATAACTGTATTGTATAATGGAATGCACTGTACCTAGAATACAGAACATCACTTAACATAACGTAACATTACACGTATGTACATGTACAAATCCTATGGGCTATAACATGTTTAAATTCGTATATACTTCAATTTCATTTATTTTACTATACCACCTAGTACCAGTAAGGATGTACAATAAAATATGTAGCAGAGAACGGAAATATAGAAAATAAACGTATTTAGGGACATGGTGTTATTACAGTTTCTAATATGACTACAACTGTCATAGACAGACAGACATAACACACATACCAGAAGCGAAGCGACACAAGCACGACATGACAACTGCATCGTCATCACTTTTCCAGATGGCTGGTTAATATGATATGATATAAAAATCCGCAAGGATAATATACAATGCCACACTGTGGGCTTTCACTTACCATCAAAACGAAATTCGAAACTGCCACTACTATAATATAATAACATCTAACCATAAATTGTAATAATACATGGCATAAGGCACACAAGGACAAGGTAAATATCAATGATTCGATCATACAACTCGTACTCTACCACTTCTACCTTCAAAATGTCTACAAACGTTGATAGAAATAGACAAATGGTTATGGACAAATTGAGAAAATTAGAAACACATGTTGCAAATTTCCAAAATTAGCAGTTAGCCCACCTAAGTTTATTCTGTCATGCTTCGCCTTGGTCCGTGAAGCTGTATAAGAAAACCACAACGGAAAATATCGCCATTTGCAATTACCTCTATGTAGTTTTCTGTAATATAATTAGAAATACAGCAGAAATTAGGAGAAATTTGAATGTATAAGAACTGTAATTGTGAACCATGTTATTTTAATCAGAAAATTGTAGAACATCTTTTTCACATTCTTTTGTGTCCCAGATTGTCATAATGTAAGATCTGGATTCTGCATATTCAGCATTCAGCATTGAAAGAAGTTGATATACCCTAGAATAGATACAATTTTTTCATAAAGTAGAATGTATCTAATATTCCAATAGCCACAAAACTTTTCCCCGTAGCGTTCCCCAAAGTAATCTGTCCAATCTTGTAAATGTACTTGGGAAATAATAAGGACTAAGTAATGCAAATGTAAAACTTAAATCTAAATATAGCCATCGCAAATGTGAACTTAAACCTACATACGCACAGGTCTTTACCTTTACGAATTCGCAATTTAATTAACAATACATAAATAGAACAGAACTTTCCCACACAAAGAAGGGGCAACAATAAAGTAAATTAATTTCTGTACCAAGAGAAAATTAGTTACAACAACTAGCAAAGGGAAGTCATGTCATGTATGTAAGATAGGGTACATAAAGGTGTGCCTGGGAGCCAGGATCTGTCTATGCAGACATTTATATCCATAAGCATATCTGGCGATACTAAGTACGTATTAGGCTAAGCTACGTGTCTTTTCCTTTGTTAATATTACAACCAGTATATGATTAGATGTGAAATTATTGTCGAAAGATGAATGGGGCGACTCATTTTGCAAACGCCAGCACATTTATCACCAAGTGTGATTGGGATCTGCTCGACCCGTTCTTTCCTACTGTCTTGTCTACATATGCATCCTACGCAAGTTCTCTTTCAGTCAAGTTAGTCAGCTAGCCACAGTCTGTTCGCTTCTCCTCGCTGCCGAACTCAATAGAAAGACTGTTAAGTTCGGTCTTCTTTGTCGCCGACTTTGCCTTCTCCCGTCTCTGATGCTCCTCACTCCATTCCGACTCGCATCAGTTCAAAAACTCTTTGCCTACTTTATAGTCAGACCCATGCCTAACCGTGCCATCCGAAAACCATAAGATTAATTCTTTCTCATTCCTCCTCTATTTAGAGCCACTCGGAAAGCTCCTTGTACATTTTCACGGGTGAACACAATATTATTTTTAATAGCATCCTGGACACTGTTAGATGGCTACTGGCTAAATTCTTTCACGCCATCTTTATTGTCTACCACTACCTCTTGTCTTTCGCTTCGCTTCGCTTAGTACATCAACAACAGTCGAGTCAAGTATCCACACCTTCTCACATTCCCGTCAATAATATTTACATAATACAAACCCTATTTATATACGCTTCTCTTCACCTTTTTCTCATACTTCAAATACTTCTTCCTCACTGTAGGTAGAAACAACCTTTAGTTATGCAATATTATAAAACATAGTACCTTTAATAATGTGTATACCCTTAAATTAAGTACATCACTAATGTAGTATATGAGGTAGTAAAACCAATAAAAATAAATTGATATGCTCAATTTACGAATTCTGGTAGCGCTAGCTACTTTAACAGCCATCCCAAAGGAATTTTAAGGGTGAGAAATCCTGATGCACAGTCAATTCCATTGCATATGTTCAAGTCAACAAATTTACATTCATTCCATTCCATTCTAAAACACAAATGAAGTGCAAGCATAAAACTCAGAATCATAATATTTCAAATTATATCCCCAAAAGCTAGTAATAATAAAAGTTCAAAAGCGTAATGGGACATGGCATACTCTAACTGAAGATTATAATAAAAATACATAAAACGAGACACTACAATAAATTAATTATTTTGCTAAAATACAAATTAGTTAAAATACAAATGTTTTGCAGTCCTCAGAGATTTTGTATTTTAAGTAGCATAAAATTTTGATTTGAGGGGGTACCTGTGTGTTTTCACTCATCTCATTCAACCTTTAGTTTGCTTTAACCTTCTTTTATGTATGTTTTCTATTTGACCGAGGATTGCGTAATAACCACCCAGTAGCAATTGCTCATTTCATACCTTCTTACATCACCAGCCTTTCAAATACCTCACTAATTGCCCAGAATCCATTCATTCGGCTTTACAAGCATAAGATAAATGTGCGTTCTAAACCAATACAGATAACTTCAAGTCGCTTGCGTTCTCTTAGCCATAAATAGTATGATGTACAGACTAAGTATTTAGTGCCTAGGTATATTTTATGAAGTTTTTCATACTATTATCTGTACCTACTTATATCAATTAACTCTCCTTTTGTAATACACCATACTGTACTACTTACACTGTTACTTTATTGCCTAATCGTTAAAAATACTTGAACAAAGCAAGATTATTGCTTTTACTTATTACGTATAGTCACAGGACAGTAGTATAAATGCATACCTAATACGAAACTGTATTTATACAACAACCCAGCAATTATCAATAGGTATGACCAGACTATTTAACCGCACCGTAAGTATTTAAGTAGAATGCCCACGTCTCATGAATACACGAAGCAACAAAAGAATCTAAACTAACAATATTCCATGCCTTGTTTGTCTTCTTGTAACAACTCAAGTGAAAACTTAAAACGGGTTTTACCTAAGTGTATTTAGAAGTATGTCCTTATACTTTATAATACACTCTTCTATAGTATTTATGACTTGTTAGTTTGTTAGTAGGGTGGAATAATATTTACTGGTCCCTACTATGCTATGTATACGTAATTGTAAAACCGAACCAGAAAAGCAAAGACTTCGACTGCTCATTCAATCTACAAGAAGTTAGACGGGATAAACTATGCGCACGCTATTGTCTTGTTTCTGTTCACAGCTGAACTCTAAATAATTGCTCAACTCAACTCACAAAAACAAGGGAGAAGAATCCGAGAAATGCGATTGTACGATTGTGTTATGTATTACATTCTACAGTACTTAAATATACAGTCATGTTTTCCCACCAGGACACATACCATCTACCTATGTATGATTATTTATTACCCTTTAATTATATATGGGACGTACATCTCTAGTAGACGATTCCCTGCCATGTACTGTCCGTGCTACACATTCCGTGGTACGTGCCAAGATAATTTAATGAGCTAAGCTAATTTAATTGGTATCTAAACCGACAGGGATGGGACAATATATTTTCCTTATTAAATTAAACAAATGGTATACAAAATTCATCCCTGCATTGCACACATTCCTGTCTTGATGATATTAAAACTGATAGAGTATTATAATATGAGAACAGGTAGTTAATACATTAAGCAAGTAAAACCTCTATCTCTTTCTCAACAAAATGTAATTATTGGTGTAACTTTTAAGTTGTTCCTGCACAACTTGATCATGTTGTATGACTAGGTAAATAAATTACAAAACTGGGTACGTATAATAGATTGTTGTTTGTTTCCTTAATTTGGCTCACTTCTCATTTATTGGACATGTTGAGATAACAATGAGTTATATGTATCGGAGAAAATTCACATCCATGTTATTTAACGGTACCGAGAGTTCAAAGAAAGTGTGCAATTTATAGGTATAGTAGAGTTTTTCAAAGAAAGTAGCAGGTGCGATGGCGATGACTTACTACAGATACGTACTGTGAACGCGTAAATAGTGGGAAAGGATGCGAATAACAGACGAGATAAGGTTAAAAGAATGTTAACCCTTTAGACAGAAGACAGAAAGTGTGTTCGCTGTTTCAAGTTAGATCTGAAAGTTGTTTGCTGAGCTGTTGTATACAATCTAAGACTAAGGAAGTGTATCTCCCTTATAAATGCCCCATCTTTATTTAGAAGTGCGCTGTATAAGGAATACAGAGGAGTACAGTATTATAAAGGGAAAATATAAAGTCCAGTCAAACGAAGAGGGAAACGGTCTATTTTTATTTTCAATCGATACTAACTCAATATTTTTGAGAATACGACCGAGAAGGCGCCTTTGTTAAGAATAGTTTTCCTGCTCGCCTTGCTACAAACTTTCCTGTTAATATATAATGTGCATTAGGAGTATCATTTACACTTGGACGCATTTCAAAATTGGTATTACTGTAGTTCTAGTTGCTCTGCACTATGCCACTTTCAGTAACGTAGCTTACCCACACCCCAGATAGAGAGAATATCTAATTCTACCATTAGTAAATGAAAACAGGATAAACAATAGAGTTTTTGTAAGATGTAAGCAAAGCAAACTATAATTTATGTAATATCACTTACTCACGACACGAGATATCAAATATAAATGTCTACTTTCAGATACCACTTACGTTATATTTATGTAAAAGTGTTCTACAAAGTCTACTGCTGCAAAACATGCAATCAAGAGTATATTGTGATTTTATAAATGCAAGATAATTTTTGGATAACCTGCAGTACAAAAGTAAGTGGGCGAGAGTGACAATTCGAGAGGAATTCCTAAAGAATATAAATAATATGAACTTCCCATTTCACATTTTCGCAGCAAACGTATTTTATTTCTTCAAAGAATATCATGGACACTAAACAGACATTACGTAACTTTTCTCTTACTCGTGGTCCGTTTGCGTAAGAAATTCATGCGTAATGGACAAACCCATTTTCTATTAGTGAACTGAGTATTACATGTAATATCAGGTACCTAAAGCTAATAAAAGCCTTTAGCCATCACGGCAAAAGCCGGATTTTACCAAGATCCGTCTACAAAAGCCTATTTAAGCCTTTGGGCCTTACAACCACACACAAACCAAGAGTTTGTCAAAAGAACTTATTTGCATAATGTATCTTATGGGAGGATAAGAAAATGCGAACAGAATGCACCAATTATGTCCGAAGAGCTCATCAGAAATTCATGTAAGTGTGGGAAGACAGGTATTTCGTGTAGGTAAACTACACATTCATTTATATTGCTTGCTTCAATACCCACAACGTACAATACCTGATATTGCACATAGATTTTCACTGTAAGATTAAATGGTAGGATAAAAATTCAATTTGCAATAGTATTAACATTATGTTATTAATGTTACAGTGAGTGTAGGCATTATACTTGGCTCTGGTAATTATCATAAAGACTGAAATTCATCTTGTGATCAGTGTACTGATAAGAAGACTCAAATAATTTTACATCCGAAGCCGAGTTGAACCCAATACAAACAAACGAAAAGTGATTTTCATTCTTTAGCCCCCTATTACAAATATCGCCACTATCAGTTTCTACATCTGTCGACCTGTGGTGCTTCGATTAGTTAGATACGGAAAAAGGATCGACAGAGAATACTGAGCCGCTCGTTGCTGGAGATTAATTTACATTAAAAGATTAGTATGCCTACCAAAGTAGTAGTCCACATATTGTGCATGACTATGTATATGTTGCAAACAGAAATGAAACATAATAACTATTATTGAATATGCTTACGAATGTAATCTAAGCCTCAACTTTCCCTTTTTAACAATTATTGCATTCTGTAGGTATACGTCTTGAAACGCATTCATTTTATTTCAGAATATGAACAACAGTTTCAATTTCACAAAGACTACGCACGTTATCAATGATATATGTAGTCAGCAACGTATAAAATATCACACTTTATGTTTATATGCCCGCAAAAGTAGTAGTGCTCAGAATTCATGATAGGTAAGCGAAAATGCAATTAAATGTTAATAAACAAAATCTGGTCTGAACAGTAGTGTTCTGTCCACTATACCATACCACACCAGTCATTGCGAAAGCATTTCCGTTTATTTTAGTCGCCTATTTCAGTTGTCTGTCCATCTATTTAAGAGGATCTAAATAATGTACGTCGGAGATGAGCCCATCCCAGATACCCAGAAATTCTATTAGCATTTTAGCTACTTCTATGTAGAAATACATTTATTTTATCTGTCTGAAGAAGCTAAGTCGAGCTGTATTACCCGAACGAGCAAGATAACCAGAACAAAGAGTGATGTTAATGTTATATAGGTACAGTAAACATAATATCCTTAAGTCTACAGATAGGCACAAGGAAAAAGTTTGCACTCAGACTGTAATGTGGAGAAGAAAATGTAAGTGCAAGTGAACGTAGGTACACTAAAGTAGATTGAACCAAAGAAAAGTATTATAAAGAATCATCTTGTTTATATATATATATATTTACTATTTACTATAAAATTTATAATGGGGGATTCTCAGCTATGCATGTGACACGAGAATATGTTTTAAGGAAAAGATTGCAAAGTAAGATGGAGGCTGACAAGACGAGCTGGAGAAGTACCTACGGAACTTAGAAAGCTCAGACAAGAAGATAAAACAAGAAAAGACCCACCAGACATTTCAAGCTCACTCCACGTTGAGTGAAATCTCCAAATGGGTGGTGAATAAATCATGGATAGATGGACGGATCACGGGAACAACGTCTAACCGACAAACAGCACAATTACACACTACTTGATGCAATAGTAGGCATGGAGCGAAGTAGTCGCATTTTCTCAAATGTAAAATAACAATGTACCACAAATAATACAAAGTGTTTCAATTTTCATACTACTTAAGTAAGCACTCTAAAGACAGTGAGAGTGCTGACATAATATTAGAATTTTTACAATGTTTACTCCCTAAGGTGTCGCTTTCCTTGAATTTCATTTTCCGGGTTGTGAATGATGGAAACCTGTGCGTGTAAATGTAAACGCTAAGCTAAGTGTAACAGGCAAAGAAAACACATAACGTTATTTGTTACAGGTGTAAAATGGTTCTAATAAACAGGAACAATACGTAAAGTGTGAGAAAAGTCTTTACCAGAGAGAGAAATAGAGAAAACTCATTGCCTCAGTAAATAATTTAAGCAAGTCGTACAAAAAGAGGGAAGTAGAAAGACACAATGGGGAAAGCCAGACCATAGAGAAAATTGAGCCTTACTTACTTTAGATACGGATCAGTTCAGTTTAGCTCGTTCAACTTATGTCATGTCAGATCTGACTACAATCCAATGTTATGTACTGTTGTATATACTCTATTGATAAAATGTAGACCTATTCTCGTTGCGTCTGTAGAACTTATGCACTTTGCTACAAATACAATATACCATAGTTAAATAAATGTCTGTCTATATGTAGTAAGTATTGTTATTTCCTGTTTACATTACTGAAGGAGAAACTTGTAGGAAAACTCTAGGAGATTGTACATGGAATAACAGATGAGATTTCTAAAATTTGTTTTATACAGTTACGTTATGTACTACTCCACTCAGGCTGGCAGGAATGGTAGGTAATAAGAAATAGAACTGTTACGAATGACTTTCTTTGCCTGTGAGATTTTACAGAGGGATTTCCTGACTTGGCTTTGTGCTGGCTTATTGTTGCAGTCAGTGGCTGATTTCAGTTGAGTTTCTTGACTGTGTAAGAGTAAGAGCTCATAATAATACACTACCTAATACAGGATCTTATACGATGTATATCTGCACACTGAAGGAAACTCTATTTCATTTCATTCAACTTCAACTTGTGTAGTTAGTGACCCAAACTGAATTCAATTGATACTTTACTCTTCGTCTTGGCTCGCTCCGCTTATTCACCCACGCAGAAGTAAATTCACTGTCATGTCAGACAGTTGAATCAGGTTTCCTGTTCTATGATACCTTGCCTGGAAAGTACATTCTTTTGTTTACCAGAAAATATCTAAGAAATGCTCAAAGAAAGAAAAGTATTTACTATCCATAATATAAATCCACATACCTATTAGAATCTACCATTGAACCCTACCGATATAAAACTTTTTTGTAATATTATTGTCATTTGCCTACTAATATTAGTTTATTTTGGAAAGGAAGGTTTTACCATTTATATAGTTTTTATATAACAAGCTGTAAAAACACAAAGGATTATCTTTTACTTTCGTCTATTTTTTGTATAAGTATTACAATAGAGTCGACTTTGGTTAAACTATAGAGTTCTAGAGTTAAACTACAGTAACAATGAGATATTTAAGACTTTACACTAGAATGATCTCCGTACTGTAGCAGCCCACACAGTGCAGTGTTCTTAGTTATTGTTAGAAAAGCACCTTTCTTCTAGCCATGTGCCTACTTATGTGATGTAGCATAATACCTAATAGCAACTTTGAGAAAACACAAGAGAATTGTAGAGAATAGAAAGACACATTGAAAGTGACTGAGCCGAAGACAGAAATGCCATTCTCTCATGCATAATTTAAACTGTTCTCAAGTTGACTTGACTTAGGTAAATAGAATTTACACCGGAGTGGAGTCGAATCGTAAAGTAAATCTAATACCCTTCCCTTTGTCTCCAGGTTGGGAAACTAGGCACGTACTTAGTAGTTAGTATTAGTATACCGTAGAAAGCACTGCATAATGGACCTTAGTCCAAAGTCCAAGTTTAGTTAAGACAGAAAGGTGAGCTTACTTACGTATTTACTTAAATAGGTTATTGTCTGAGGATAGATAAAATATGAGAGTGAAGAGTTGTTTGTTCGGCAACAAATAATACTATTACAAATAAATGGAACTTTGGAAATTAAAATTGAACTTTCCCTTTGCTAAGTATACAATGGTGGGTATAAACTCATCTCACTTCCAGTTTTCCAGTACTTTAGTCCGGTTCAGCTGAGAAAGCACATATAGTAAAATAATACACAATTAAATAAGTTCTGTACCAAAGTTTGTTTGTTTTCCTTCTATTTGCAATGGAGCTTGTATTTGCACTTATTCCTGCATTTGGCAAAATTAAATTAAATTTATTTTCGTAACTATCAACATGAACTGTACTAAAAGTTACAGAAAATAACTAAACCTAAGTATCAACAGTACCTATCTAACGATAAGTACTTAATGATTGCCCTGGGAAAAGGGTTCTGCTTTTCTTTTCTGTTTGATTTTATCCACAAGTTTCGTTTCATGCACAAAGAATGATTTTCTTAACAAACTTTTTGCAAACTTCTGGAAACAGTTTTCAATGTGGGTAGTGGTAGTGGCAGTCGGTACTCCTGAAGACTGACTACGGAGTACCAAAGGTAAATATATATAAATTAGAAAACACTCTATTTACTTAAGAAAATACTGGAGTTTTCAATCCTGAACACATTTCAAGATCAAATGAAATTGCACGGATTCAATTTTATGATTTCATCGTATAATATTGGCTACAGTTCAGTATTTAGGTATACTAAGACGATACGAAATACAGAATGAAAATTGTATCGTAAAATCGCAATATTCATTCTCCCCTGGAGAAGACTTTTCTATCAAGGAAAACATTATTTATTGCAGGTAACTACTCCTATCTACATGTGAACAGTAATGCACTGCAAGACAGACTAAATTTATGTAGACAACTCGCTCTTTCTATTTCTATGTAGAAGCCGTAATTTTCCTTGGCACATTTTGAATCTTTCTTTAGCTACCTATTGAACATTTTTAAATATTCTGCTGAGCCTTTATGCAGCCAGTTAGTTCAAATTGACTCAACTCTTTTCGCAGATCTCAACTAAGTACGTCTATATACGCCACTAATTTCTCAGGAATTATCAAAAGAAACTACTATAACTGTAGTATTTATGACTAAGTGGGTGTATATGTTACAGGGCAGGATCTAAAATGTAAAACCAGGCAGGAGAGATCCCGGGTGAAATATTTCATTTCCATAGCTCTCCAAAACCATTTTTCCGAATCTCTCTGATGTGACTGTTCAGACTTGCTTCTGGCCAGGTCTCTCATGACAGTAACAAATCCACACTAAATTTTTTCAAGCTGGGTGAAAATCCATATGGAAATGCAATTGTCAGAGAAAAATTGTATTCCTTTCCTAACACTGCTACTCACGTACCTTTTGTAGAGAAAGGTATTATTTATATATGTATGTATTTAGATATGTATTCCGATTTTATAACTGCGCACTTATACGTATTACTAATACTTACTAGGTACACATAAGTCCGCACTGGCTTAAATTACATAACTTAACATAACATTACATTGTAAGCTTGGCATTTACCAGTTGTACCCATTATCACTATAGTACAGAGAGTAAGTAACTACTATCTGCAGTTTTTACTTTACTTTATTCTGCCTTAGAACCTAATATAAATTGCAGATACCAGAGAACGTCAGAAAACGATGTTGCGAATTTTATCAGCATAGGAATAACATTAGTACTTTAGTACTGAATTGCAAAGCAGGTCACTTACAACGAATTTCTTCTACAAAAATTACAATAAGACGTTTATTTATTAAGCTAAGATACCGTTACTGCATAAGAATCCAACGAAATGTATTTCTTACATTTATAAAGCTCATTTACGTAAAAGGAGTTATTGTAACTCTGTTGCTCAACTTCTGTGTGTAATTTGAATTGCATTGTACGGTCTATTAAACTTGTTATAAAAGAGTTTCACAGACCAGACAACCAGTAGTAATTCTCTTGAAAAGTTAAATTGCATATTAGAAAAGTAAATTAGTATAATGTATATTTCGCAAATGTAGAAGAAAGGCGAACCGGCAAACGTAACAGTTAGACAGTTACACGAGATACCACTTTAAGATTAAGCTAAGCAAATTGGTCTTTTTGTGCAAGTGTCAGTAACATCAATTTTCCTTTGGTAAAGTAAGATAAACATACTTATTCCACATCGTACAGTAGAGTAGCTAATCCACACTTTCAAATTACGGCAATTCACAGTCTTCGCAACCAAGGGCATCTCATGAAATATGAAACCTCGTATGCGAAAAGGGAGGGCCATTTTACGTGTGAAATTCGTTGCGAAGTAAACCGTGTTTCCCCAAAGTGGAAACACCCAACAAGTTAACTTATCGCTTCCCAAAAGTGGAAATATGAAAAGTTAGCTTGGCGCTTCTCAAAAGTGAAAATACTAAAAAAGTTAGCTTGGCGCTTCCCAATAGTGGAGACACTCGAAAAAATAGCGTAGCGCTCCTGTAAACAAAAACGCCCAAAAAGTTAGCTAGCGCTGCCCAAAAGTGGAGACATTCAAAAAATTAGCGTAGCGCTTCCTTTAAGCTAAAACACCCAAAAAGTTACCTTGCGCTTCCCAAAAGTTGAGACACTCAAAAAATTAGCGTAGTGTTTCCTGTAAACAAAAGCACCCAAAAAGTTAGCTTAGCGCTGCCTTAAAGTGAATAGTATACTTTGCGATTTTCCAATTGGGTAAAATCTTTCGGAAGTACTCTGTAAGATTTCTGAGAAAGACCACGTCACCTTCCCCCCAAAGAACATTGTGCATTATGTAGGAGGCAATAATAGTTCTACGGTTGACATACAGGAAGGAAAAAATGGCCGGAATTGTGAAGAAAATTCAATTATCGATAAAAGTGTCGCTCGACAGTAGAAAGTAGTATTACTAATGGATAAGAAGCAGGATCTTTGCTCGAGTCACTCGGGAGTATTGGTCATTGGCTGGGGTTGGGCACGACTCAAGTCACAATACATACTTATTCAAATTAATACAAGGACCTAACCCGAGTTAGGACTAGAGGCATGGTCTGGTATGGATAAGTCTGGTTAACCAGCTACTTGAGTTGGAAGAAGATAATAAAGAAAATTGATGTAGGAAGCCGAGGGAGAGATGCCACGGAGCATCTGGACTTTGAACAGGAGATAAGAGATATGACTGTGACTCTGATATGACAGTAGCAAGTATTATTACTCAGATAAGTAATAATATAGTGTATTGTAGAGAGAATAGAGAGCATATGTAGAGTATTAAGGAACGAAGATCTTTAGCGTATGCCGTGCTCTGTTGTGGTGTGGTCTGGTCAAAAGGAGCATCATAATCATAAGTAGGATGTAGTATCATCACATAACAGTAGGCAGTCTCATTTTAGTCTAGGCGGCATGGCATCACATTATGATTATGATTAGAACTTAGAACGAAACGAAGGATGACCTAAACTAGCGATAAGGGAAACCCGAAGGAGATGCAACTAGAACCAGACGGATCACATTTTACAATATTCTCATCTCATCTGACTCAAGACTCAAAGTGTAGAGGATTATTAGCAGAAGAAAGGAACTACGTAGTATCGTACAATTTGAATTTGTCTCTATGCATCATATCATGTGTACGTCTATTTAACTCCGTAGGAATACGCCACACCAAGACGGGAGCACCCAAGCCGCGTTTATTTTCCTCAAAAGAAATGACACTGCATGTATTATTTATTTCTCTCATTTATTCCCTGCTGCTTCAAAGCTGTTGGAGTCTGATGACTACCAGGCACACCAGACAAGACCTACCTAACCGACCAACTAGGCTAAACAACTATTTACTGTACAATACCTATACGCAAAGTTTCAGAATTTCTATAAAACACGCTCTGTATACAGTATATAAATGCAGGAAGCCAAACCACACGATTTCTTCTTGATAATCGAAAGCCGTAAGCCAAGAAGCAACTTACACTAATGTATAGATCTCTATCAGCTAATTTCACTTGTAGAAACTAAAGTGCGACTTCATTCCCTTCTCATCTCTCAGACAAGACGACAAGTGAACCAAGCCGAACTTTGATTCCTGCAGGCAGTCTATTCACGTTTATTCCTTCTTCAGTCTCTTTAAAGTTCACTTCACTTCAGTATCCTTTTACTCTAACCTGTCTCGTGTCTTCAGCATTATCTTTTCATGGCACACGGTACTCTATCGCTGATAAATACTGAAATAACTGGAATATCAATAATTTCTACCAAGTATACTTATAAGAGTATTATGCATGACTTACCTTGTTACATTAAGTTACATGGTCATAACTCATAAATAACTCAAATGCGAGCTCAAATACATAAGGCATTATTTATCCTTAAATGACAAGTGACAACCTAACAAGGATGTGTATACAATATTATATTTTCATATGTGCACTGTGGACATTAAATATAATGGTAAGCACTGCATATTATGCATAATGTTCGTTATTATTATAACAAATGCATGACATTTCTCATTCCTTTGGAAAGCCTTTCTTGATGTAATAAATTATACAAAGAAATATGAATCCGATAAGTAGCATCAGATACACAGGAAATGTGTATTATTACTTCATTTTGCACGGAAATTTTAGATGGTTGAATGTGCTATACATATGTATGCCGCAGAATAATTTCTCATACTCATATTTACGACACCTAAGCATTTGCGAAGGTATAAAGGAGTTACTTTCTCCGGTGGTTTTTGTTGCATGATGTTATTACGTCAGTGCATTATACTTTCTAAGGCCCGTCTCATTATGTCATTTCACAAATTAAAGTTATCTCAAGCAAAGATGACATTTCTTCTCAAATTACTTACTAGCCTCTCCGAGAAATAAAACTATTTCAGAGTGGAAGAGTAGAAAAGGGAAAAGAGAAACTCCTGAAATGAAAGCTGTTGGCATATTATATTACGTCAGGCAGCTTTGCATAACATCCATCTACAACATACATTCGTGGTAAATGGTACAAATGTAAAAGTACAACACAACTTTTTGTGACACAAGGACAGCTTTCTATGGTATAAATGCATACTGTGTGATATTGTAAAGAAGGCATTAAATATTTCGTCTCCATCAAAATGTGAAAGTATGGAATGGATTATAAACTAGGTATGTCTTTCACACAATCCTCTGCACCGTATTTTGCATCCTGGGCTGCACACTTCACACAATGCACAACACAATACTTTTCACTACTGTAATGTTATTCTTCATAAGTTGTGGTTGATGGAATGTGAAATAAAACCAGACACCAGACACTCCTACATAACATGCAGAGTAAGGAATTTGTTGAGAACAGTTTTAAGATTAGGTTATTTATTCAACCAGTTCCATAGTTCTCTCTAAAAGAACTGAACTATTTTGTGAGGCCAAGCATGACAAAGTTAGGTTAAACCAATCCCTTTTTATCTACTGCAGGTTTATACATTTTTGTGTTGGTGCACAATACATTTTAGAAGTGACATCTGCAATTGAAATAAGTTCCTTTTTTCTGACTTCTGCTCGACTACAATCCATAAATTGAATTAAATTTTAAAATGTTATCCGAATGTTTTTCAAATTTTCGTTGAAATGTATAACAGTCTCGCTATCTTGGATCCTGGTGGATGAAGAGCATTTTTAGTTCCGCAATCTGATGACTTATGAATGGCATATCGATTTTCCACTTCTAAGTATATACAAGAGGTATTATTATGTTATCTGTATAGGTATTTTGAATGTCTATCTTAGAATTTATAGAAAATAGTGTTAACGCAAGGGGAAAGCCATTGAAAAGAAAGTCGAACTGAAAGTCGATCGCAAACAGGTGCATGAAAGAAAGAGATGTCTTTTGGCATTCAGATGGAAGATGTATCCTGTATCGCACATGCATCTCTTTCCGTACTTAAATTGCACCAACAACCTATATATAGTTTTTTGGAGAGTGCTAGCAGACTTTCTGAAAATCCTTTCAGAGAATATTTAATCAGGGGACCTTCAGTGCGTTAGGAAGTAACACTACACATAGTGTACTACAGTGTCTATTCCAGATGTCTAAGGCACTAGAATCACGCCTCACTTAGAAAATCCTTTCGGTTCACTGGATTTGATTCGTATGCGAATAAATATAAATAAGGTCAAGCAAGGTATGGGAAACGTGTTTTCTATTTCTTTACGTAGCAATTCTTTCTGCTTAGGTTGCAATTCAAACTTCTCTTAATTAATGTGAGCGAAGTTGGTAGAACTATAAATCCTTCTCAATATAAAGAAAGGTTTAAACATTAAACATGCAAAGGATATATTATTAGGTGAGATGGATTCAAAAATTATTTGGATTTATCAAATCTCTTTTGATGAACTCATTTACCTGTGTAGCCTATTAAATGCATATATAAAGTAAGATTTTAAATATACTAATGTATAATACTAACCATTGTTTTCACCAGAGCCAGAGTAATCAACATCAGCAGCTCTTGTAGAGAAAAGTATAAATTAGTTTAGTCATAACTCATAACCCAACAGAAGTATTGTTCAGGTCAAAGAAAAGTGAAAAGACCAACAATCTTGTAATAGTTTACCAAGAACTATGTCTTTAGTTCCAGGTGCTGGTTTGTTTGGTGGTCGCAGCTAAACACATTGTTATTGTCTTCTTGGAAAGACTAATGTTGAGCCGGGAAAGAAGGAAAGCGAATTTCAGTCAGGTCGCCTTTACGTTTTCTTTTACTTTCCTTCCGCTTTGTTCATTAGATGTTATCAATTCATTTGAGTCAAGAGAATTAAGTGTATACCTACAGAGAGTATACTTAACTATAATAATAAGAAATCTAAGTAGGTAATTTTGCAGAGCACACAGACTGCGAACTAAACAGGACCTGAAGTCAAAAGAATCGAATTCAATTCAGCCCCTTACATTGTGTCCTATATTTTTGTGCCTACTACAGCATAGCAACATAAGTAGCTTAAGCTTCGATTTTTTCAGCTCAGCCATTAGTTTGCCTATGTTCATTTGCCTGTCTGTCTACTAATACCATTCCAGTGTTATTTCAGAATACAAAAGTAACAGAACTCCGTTAAGCTAAGCTTATTGTCAATATCAATTCAGTTGAGTTGAACTGTGAGCTGAACTGAAGTTGTCTCATTTCTGCTGTGCTTACTTAAATATCTAAATATATAGTATCTACTCCGTTTCAACACAAGTTACATAGAAACTAAAACTAACTAGGGTTCAGAGCAGAGTGTTTCTTTTTCATTAGTAAACCTACTTACTTTATACAAAGGTATTTCGATTGAAACAGATAAAGTCGAAGCGAACTGAACTGGTGCACTTCTATCTTGACAGCTTTCATTTCTTTACTTCTCGTCTGGCTGGTAGACACGTTCATAGTTATTATCTGTAGTTACAGTTTCACCAAATCGATTCTGTGGAGTAGTGTGTCTATGTAGAAGTCAGAAAGAACTATCTTACCACCAGATCTGATCTGAGGTAGAAGAATGAATGAAAGTCCTGAAGATAAAGATGATGTGGCAGAAAGTTAGCACACTTCTTAAGTTACATGCCACCAAACCACACCAGAGTCTATAGTGTAAGTTGACTTTTTTTAAATTGGATTGGCTTGGTTAAAGTTTTTCCCTGAATATGCCTTTAACTTAGCCTGCAACTGATAGTGCAAATGAATACTGTGTCGTTTGCACACTTTTACATAGCTTCTATATTCACCATTTCTAGTATAATATACACTCCAACTACACTATAGTATCACACTGCTTAGGTATACTCATTACAGAAGTTTAAATATAACCCACATCCATGCTACTCACGCTAAAACTAGTAAAATCATATAAAATAGGTGTTGAGTATTGAGTACATTACTGTACTACAACATATAGTGTTGTAATGAGAAAGGATAACCACCACAGTGCAGTCGTACAGTATCCATTAACAAAGTCAACCTTTTTCTTCATTTAGTTTAGGGAGATTGAATGACTAGTTACGTCAGTATACTCCATAGATGTAAGAGAATAGCTAATATACTTAAAATACAAGGCAAGACACCGAAGCGAGGACAGACTCATTGCAAGTTAACATGAAACCACTTTTACTTTCCGACACCAATTCAGAGCGTGTTACACTTTTGTGACTGTCATACTGTCACCGAACTATAATTACTATTATTCTTATATATTGTTCCGTAATATTAGAGTGAAGAAGTTCATATAGCACTGCTAAGGCTAAATGTTTAGTTGTATTGAGTTTGTGAGCTACTTCTACTACTATTGTTAAAGTAGTTTTCTGGGAGGTTTCGTTTCCTAAACTGTACAAATGGTCCAAAAACTGTTTCTCTGTATAATAAATTGTATTGGTTTTCTATTTCCTTACTCTGCAAAGACGTGAAAGAAGATTAGTGAGTCTCCTTTTGTACGAAAGCAATAGGAAATCCAATAGCCTAAAACCTTGATATTCCTAGTAGTTATAATATGATAACCTAGTATAGTAAAACATTATAGCACTGAATTTTATTAACCTTAAAGATTAAGTTTAAGCAGTATAAAATATCGGGCTGCCCCACCACTTGAGTGTGGAATATAATCTTACAAAGGATTCCATTCCGCATTGATGTATTAGTATTTATGTAGGTAAGTAAGTTCAGAAGTTCAGGTTTTCGTTTATTGTGAAGTGAGAAGTGGTTTCAAGTGCTACTGCTTGCTGCTGAGCTTTGAGACAAGTGGATTGGACATTAGGTCTGTCTGAGCAAAGTCAGGACCAATAAGCCAACCGCAGGAGAATAACTCAGGAAGGTAGGTAATGCACTTGAAAAGCAGAGCGAGATGAGATTATGTGATGGGTTAAACGAAAGTTCACGTTTGTTGCATGGAAGGGGAGAAGCAGAAGCGCAAAAGATAAAAGTGGGGATACTTGAAAGAAATTGAATCGGAAAGGCCGATTCATATCCTCATTCCGATCTTAAATGTCGTGGGCTGTGGAATCGAGTGGACGGAGCAGCTTTGAATGAAAATGAAATAACACTAGCACACGAAACCCCTTCCCTCCGCCAATGTTCATCGAACATCTACAGAGCTTTAATTATTCATTTCACGAACTATCCAGGTAGTCTGTTGAGCTTCTTGAATGCGCTGGCCGCCGCCGTTTGTTTTTCATCAGACCACTATCTTCTCATTCAACATCCAACGACCAGAACCATTTACCTTCGTTTCTTGGCATGCGATGAGCAACTATCTCAGAATTTATAAAGCTGAGATCGATATTTTTTATTTCGCCCTAACGCTTTAAAAAATTAAATTATATAGAAAAATTTACGTCAAATGTATAAAGTAGGTTTGTAGCACGGATGGTATTTTATCTTTAGTGATTGCATTGGGACTCTACAATGAGTTTTATATAAAAACAATTTGCAATTACAATAAAATTAGTAATTAATGCTCGACACAATAGTAAAAAAAATGTGTTAAATAAAGTTTTATTTTCAGAACTTCTCCAAACGGCAAAGTAGAGCTAAGGTATATTATCTAACGATCTTTAACTGTTTCATAGAGAATGAGCTAAAACTTTGTCGCAATACTTAACTGTTGTGTGGATCTGTTTCTTAATCGGAATAATGTTCATGCTGTGCAGTTAAGGAAAACGATGTTATTGAGTTGATCGCACCTCTTGATGTGTACGTGATCCGTTGCACTTGCCGAATTGCATGCTATGCATTGCTTTCCTTTAATGCAATATAGTGAGTATACCTTGAAAGTAGTCTATAACTCAAGCGAACTGAATTAAATTGAAGGCAGGACAGGAATCTGAATGAAAATCCGATGAGGAATTTGTTACTGTTAACTGGCTGTTCCGTCCTGAACGTTCCTGCCTGTTTCTTTTCTTGACTTTGACTTGACTTAATAGACTCTTGTCTTGTTCTTCGGATCTGAACAAAGTTCAATGAGGTAATGAGCTCTTGGTGGAGCTGACTGACTGAACTGATTGCAAGTGTGAGCATCGTTAACCGATTCTATTCTGCTCTGCCCCTCAACATCATTGTGCTAATGTCATGCATGCCATGTACTTGTTATGCCTGTAGTTAGTGGGCATTTGGGACTCTAACACTTGCGATCATTCCACCATGAAGAATGTAATCTTAAATCTCTTTTCTGTGCACTCCTATCCCAGGCCCAGTTCTAATATTGTTTTTACAGGTAGTTACCGTTGAGGCTAAGCATTGACAGTAATGGAGCGAAAACTGTCTGATGAAGCGGTCAGTTGAGCACCGATTGCAATTACAAAAGCAGTCCCTGGGCTGGCCTATTGGTCGTTTAATTAGTCTAGTGACTTGACAAGGCTACGCCGTTCGAATTCCGATCTCTGACATGATTACATATAAAATTAAGTGTACACGACATGCATACATATTTACATATTTACTAGTAACCCTAAAGGCTCAATAGGATATACTAACTCAAACCGCTAGGGCTCAACCATTATTATTGGCAAACTGAATATCCTAAAAATATGTATCTGTTTAAAAATTCCCCTCTCCCTATTAAGCACTGCGTGTGTTCGTGTTTCTAAGCTCTAGTACAGTTTAAAAACAAACATACATATATTATTTGAATTTGTAATTCCAGCTATTCCAGCAATATGGATCAAGAACTACATTTGAAATACGGTACTTTAATGCTAATATTTAATATATTCGTAATTTACTTATACCTAATTGAAATTCAAATGCAATATCTATATGCAATATCTATTTCTATTCTAAGATCATCCATTCTGCTACTAGTACAACGAGTTATGTTATAAGGTGTAACCTTGGCTGATAAGAATAAAAATAGGAAGGAATCAGATAAGATACTGTGCAGATTCCTTTCGGATGTATTTGCTAATGTATCAATAGATTTAGGCTTGCTAGGTAGATTACTTATTTTGTTTGTTGTTTGCATATCCGAAACTATGTAGTGAAAGTAGCTTAAACAACTTTTCACCGAAGTGAAGTTCTAGGTCTTCACAGTTATTACCAAACTTTAGTAGAACCAAACTAAGGTTAAGTTATAGTTATTTCCCTCAGTAATAGCTACAATGCGGAATGAATCGACTCTGTAGAATAAAGCAAAACTTACATAAAAATCTAAAGTGTATTGTGTAACCTACTTTTTCATACAATAGCAGTATAGATCCTCTTTCACCGTTAGTTAGTTTTACAGAGAACTCAGGGATAATTCGTTTTCAGTAGTTGAAAGAATACTTACATGTAACATTTTCCACAGTTAGCATTCCGGCAGAAGAATGGAAACTTCATTAGATACTGCCCTGGGGATACTAAAACCTTTTCTGAACTATTAACTCTAATATGTACCATATTATGAAACTTTGGAATTTTTCTTTCCCACCTGAATCATCTCATTGTTATATCACTATGCACTATCTAAAGATATTTCCTGAAGAACACTACTGTATATAGTAGTTATTATTATGCAAATTAATGCCATTAAACAACTAATTTACGTAACCTCTAAGCTAAACCCGCGTTATCTTAAAACGTACTAGCCAAAAATATATTATCTTCCCTGCAAAAAGCAATAAACAAAACTCTAAAATAATTCGCCTTTCACAAGCAAAACTTTATATACCCAGCCATTCAAAGTGCTCTTCTAGAAAATCATTTGCAAATATTTAGTACATTAGTACAGTAGCGACAAAGACACGTTAGAGTAGTATGTAGACATGAAGTATTTGCATCTATTATTAATGCGTTTAAATGCATCTAAGTGCATTTATTTGCATCTAAATGTAATACTACTAAAAATAATGTATAGTAACGTAAAATGTGAATCTATTTTATTATAGGATCGTCATAGGCGGGCTAAATGTTCACAGGAATTTATTTCCTTTATCTGTATTGTAGCCCTCACATGGGCATTAGTGTGTTGTTACATGTAAGAGAAATAAAAGCCTAATGCATGTAATACCATGTCTACTGCGCATTTGTAATCTTAGTTGGGCAATATGCATAAAATAAAACCTGAGAAGTCTAAGGTGGTGTCGTGTCGATAAGTAAGGTCCATCTCATTATAGCTGTAAGACTATAGGAATGGAAGTTTCGGTCTTTTCGGTATTATGTCATGTCGCATGGCATAAGGAAGAGTAGATGTTATTATCTATTTTGTCCGTGTTCTTTGCTCGTGTCTTATGGTATGCGGTAGGTAAAAGAAATGTTGTGTAACCCAAATATACAGGGAAAATCAGAAGAATTATTTCTGGTTATTGGATCCTTACAGTCATTTGCACAGTGTGAAAGGCATCCCTCTGAGAAACAAACACAAGCCAAACGAACACAGAAGACAAACAATGGGAACACGACACGACAGATCATTTTCTTTCTACCCAAACCCACAGAGCCACCAACTCTTTTCTTCTCAAGTCTCATCTGTAGTGAATTTGAAGTCTCCGTCCAGTCTGTTTATGTATCTGAAAATCTGTCCGATGGTTTTGTTTTGTTCTTTGCTTGTGTGATATCAGGATACCACACAGGAGAGAGATGGCAAGATTTCCAGGTTCTATTTGACAGTCGTGTCGACTTGACTGTGAGATTTGATGGCGATGTGATGTTCCGTAGATGTGATGTGATGTGATGCGATGCTACTAAGATAACGCTTGACTATTTGTATGTACCTTGCACAATAGAGCCTCGACGATCTTATTCTCCAATTTCCAAATATCCGAAACTTTTCTAGGAAAAAAAGCTGGACAAATCTACTGATGCATAATGCAATTATAAGATACTTCTCCTAGACCACATATAAGTATACATATTATTGTCTGTTTGAATATACTCCATTATATCTTTCCTTTCTCCATTTCTTTAGTATACTATAGTATACTACAGTAAATACTTGGAGAGTATTTTTGGTAGCGAAGAGAATAATAAAGAAAATCCTTATCAGATCTCATAAGACATCATGACTAGGCGAGGGAGCCATCGTCATCGTGCCACTGTACTGCACTTCAATTTAGCCGAGACTAAGCTGCCTTTATACTGATGGTATCCAATTCCTTACTGGCTTATTACGACTTTCTTTAATGCACAATATTATTAGTGGAACTGCTGTTGCCCCTAATGCAATGACATTCCATAATATTATTATGTTTCTCCGTGTTTCATTCTTTACGGCCTTACCAATAATATTGCTACATAGTAAGTGCTTAACCCGTTATATACCTAAGAACTTTATTGGTATTAAGTAAAGTAGTTAAGGTGAGGTAGCAACAGCAGGAGATCGCAATCTGAGGCAAAACATCAGAAATTTTTCTTTATGACTTTCCCTGGTCCTAAAAAATTTCATACAAAAATAACTGAGAGTATACCTAATGTTAATATATCTGTATATTTCTAGTTTACTACTGTGGCCTGCATAACGTACTATCTCCCTGCATGCATAGTTAAGCCTAAATAGTAGGACTGAGACCCACTTACAAACAAGTAGGTAAGGCTAAACGGAACTTTATTGGTATTTAAGGTATGAGGTCTAAAAGTTGAAGAGAATGCATCTTCATGTTATTCCTCTGTGTCAACATAGATCAAACCATAATAATCAGAGTAAATTACGTTAGATGCAAAACAGTAGGAAACATAACAGTACCTAAAAGCAATTTGTGTCGTAGCTCTAATATATTGCTTGCTAAGATAGCAACCTTCATTCAAAATTAAGGCTAATAAATAAAGTATACTGCACCCATTACGCTGTATTACACAAAGCACGGAAAATTTTCGTGATGCCGTGTTGCTTCGCTAGTTTCTCCTTCACTACTGTTCACGTAGTCCCATTGTACATTACACCATTATGTAATAATATTATTCCTAGGTTATGGTGCAAGGGACTCAGACTGTCAGACTTTCGTATACTTACGACGAACAAAGAGAAAGCTAATCTGACGTATTACTTTTCAACCCAAGGTTTTTCTCCACTTAAAAAGGCAAGCCAACTAGATTGTGAACAGTTCATTCAACTTTAGTGTAGTAAGTAGATGCAATTCCCCTCATCCATATTCATGTTCAAGACCAAATTTGAAATTTATGGAGCATTCAAACTATGCACGCAGCAAATACAAGATACTATTTTCGAACCCGATAGGATGTGATGCAATGTCATAAAAATCTATGCCGTTGTAAACTTTCCTGTCAGTCTAAATCAACAGACTTTTCTAGGCATACTCAAGTAAAATCTATTTCAACCTGACAGGAGCATTCAGTTTTTCTTGGCCTTTCGTTTCATGAGACCCTTCTTGGAACGTAGTAAACAGTAAATTGAAGATGAGCACAAAACTCACGAACTTAATTTCCTGTCCACTGCACACACTCCTATGCACACACATATGTACATATCTAGGTATGGTCATGGAAATTATTGTCTGCAGAATCATATCGCACATATTGTTCTTGTAGACAAAAGTTTGGTAAAGGTACGTTGCACACAAAAATACTGTAATGCTATATTGTATCTATGCGCCTTATTATTATAGACAGTAGTAGTAAATGGTGAAAGTATTCTAATCAAAAGACTTTTTCACTTTTATGTCGTTTAGTGTTTAACAGCGTTGCCTGTCCCTGACATGCTTTTAGCGTGTATTAAATTGAATGGGAAAAGTGCATTAAATTCAGATGAAAGACAAAGGGTTTGAAAACTTGCTGATATGATGTTACCACAGATGGAACAATGATACGGCGTGATCGTGATTTAATGTCCTTTGCTCAGCTATTAAAAGAAACTCTCGCTACAATTCACCCCAGAGTAAATAAATTTCTACGATATACAGTATACTATACTACACCATACAAATACCAAAAACCACTGCCAAGAGTATAATTAATGGACAAAATAGTGATTCCAGCATATGTTACCAACTGTTTCATTAAACTGGTTATAATTGAATTGTAAATTATATTCAAATAAAACATTGCAATTGAATTGCAATTGAACATAATATGCCTACAGTTGAGATAAAACAACTTTTTGATAAAATGATGTCACATTTTTCTGGCACTTATAATTATGGAATTCAATTTGCAATGTAAGACAGTAAAGCATATAGTATTTATTACCTAAGAATACCTTGAAAGTAGTACTTCTTTATTATTGGGAAAATACTATTAATTGTGTATCTGACATGTTCAAGTGTTTCGTTAAGATTTTTGAAAAAATGGAGATAACAGGGTTTTCTTTAATTAGGAAATGATGGTAAACAAAGTTGTTGATGTCCATAGGACAGTTGTTGAGTACATCTGTCTGCAGTACACAAAATCCAATTGACTGGACGGGACTTATTGAAAGAGTTCAGTGACTTTTCGATGTTCATGAGAAAGGGCGAATGCAACACAACTGGAGAAAGTAGTTGGGTTAAACCAGACCGGACAGCCGTACATGAAGTACAATGATTTCTACTTGAGGAGAGTCTTGACTGAAGTAAAATGATTGAGCTTCATGATACTTACGGAACATAAGAGACAGAACGTTGCCTGCCAACTCTGCAAAGAAATGGAAAGAACTAAAGCCATCGGAAGAAATTGAGTTAAGCTGGAAAACAGGCTACCTAAAATGTTTTTCTTTTCGTTTTCTTTGTGAGCCCAGGTCAAAAGCAACCAGTCCAATTCAGTTTCACTTAAAACCGAATTAGGACGGACAAAGAAAAGCACAATAGAATCTCAAAGAACCTTCTAGATCCTTATTAAGATAGTTGGATTTTAACAAACACGACTTACTGTACAGTAATTTAATTTTCTAAGCTACTATTACCGCCCTACTACATTTTATCCTTTAATCCCTTCGTGTCTTCGTGTAGCACCAATATTATAATGGATTGCACAGCCAACAATTTTAAGACATCCGCATCGGTTTCTTAACTGCAAATATCAATGTAACTAATATACAACAGCCAAAATGTTACTAATAAATTTAAATCTAGTTATACCTATATACTTTTGTTGATACCATTGCTAATTAAAATTTATTTGTTACACTATAGCAGATGGAATAGCAAATGTACAAGTGATTTGTTCATTTTCATTAAACAAAGTGTATTTAGTACATTATGATAGAACTATAATCAATAACTTTCGGAGAGCTATTCTGAATAGAAGTTTTAGTAATGACTTATTTTTGTGATACTTTGCGATTGCAATAACTGAGAAGATCTCCATCTCCATCTAAGAAACATGGTAAACAAAATAAAAATATTTAATTTTCTTATCAAAGAAGTAAAAAGTACATCTTTCAGTATTCTTTCTAGGATATTGGAAAAAATAACTGAGCATACAGCTTTTACTTTGACAAAAATGTATTCATTTATGATATGATTTCAACAGAACACGGCAACAATACATATACATACATACATCAATACATCTTTGTGAACCATATACTAACACGTCTATAATTATTCAAACTATTATTATCGTGTCAATAGACAAGTTTTGTTTGCCATATGTACAACCTTGATTGATGATTGGTTAATTACATAGAAACATCCAGGTCAGAAACAATATTTTCAGTATTTGATTAATTATGATTCTACATTTCTATCCATTCTTCTAGAAAAATTAGCAGTGCCTTTTGTAATATGAGTTTATTGTAGCAGGAATGTATACATTTTTGACAAAAGTATGTTTTTAGGGTAGCATTATATAGAAATGGTTTTGAATGTAACGTTTGGCCATCTGTTATTATTGGAGCGATAGAAGGTTTATGAGGTCCCATTCCATTTTTATGTTCTCAGCAGGACTTTTGAAGTGTATTATTACATTATAGACTCTCTGCTGTCACTCTTCATCCACTTCACCTTACACTACTATATTGTCTGCCTGAGCACTCTGGTGGATGGAGAATAATCAAATCATAGAAGAATAAAAATATAAAAAGTGTTGTCCGTTTACACCATAAGACCACAAGACCTAAGCACCACCTTGTAGTTTGTAATAAGTAGATAGAAACATACAGTATACTCTGTAATGGTCTGGATTCATCTTAGAAGTAAATATAGTCAGGGTAAATGTAAGAGAGGTATATAGCGTGCAATTCTATCCATCTGTTCTTTGAGAGTGAGTGACAGTGTTGAAGTTCACATTTTGAGTCTGTTCACATTTACTGAAGTCAAACTTCACGAAGTCAGCTTAGCTGGCTCAACTGATTCAACTAATGACTAGAAAGAACTACTGCGTGTCACTATGCACTACTTACAACTAGCTACATTTCTACATAGAAATAAGTTCTGAAAGAAAGAAACAAAATTCGTTTCGGCATACATACATACTTTTACTGAGATTAGCTGACTTTTGTTCACGCTCAAAGAGTTACTCATCTTCGCCTTTTTTCTTAATATTATTTTCTCTGGTTTTCTTTTTTGCCTTTATTTTTGAATAGTCACTTTGTACTATAGAGTGAAGTGGAGTCAGTCTCGTTGCTTTGTCAGTAGTGTAGAGTAGACTGGAGAGAGAATAAAAAGCTTTTGACTCGAGTCACTCGTATTTACCATTTATTTTATAAAAGTTGACTTTAAGACTTACTTTAGTTTTGCATTTGAATGCGATACGAAATAATATTAAAAGAATAGACGAATTGAGCACGTACCATATATGTACTCAACGCTCTCTTTCATGTTTCGTTCCTACACTAATCTACATACAGTTTCACTTCAGAAACATGAGCCATATCAATTTCAGAGCGAGGGACTGCGTGCTAACAAAGAACTTCCAAATAAATACTAACACACGCTTCTTCGAAATGCACAAGCTTATCGGCATTCCTTTAGGTGATTATGACGCTATTCATACTGCTTTGCATACGCTTATCCTCCACTGCAACGTGTCTACTCTTTCTCTGAACACTTATTAAGCCTCCACACAAACATACCTATCAAACTAACTGACACTGAGTCAGCTTACAATTTACGAGTATAGGTACTATTAGGAATTAATAAAGAACATACAATATTCCCCTGATGCTTCGGGCAAATGATGAAAAGAGAAAACATACAACCAAGCGACAGCACAGCACGGCTTTATTAGCAATTACATTTCGACCTATTAATTAGCTTCGTATAGTACAAGTAATAAACTTAACATGCTATTTGACAAAGTCCGTATTAATAATCGATACCATGACTTTGCTGATAGGACATATTGAGATCACTGTTGAGGAGGAAGCATGTAAAAATTTCTAAGTATGCACAATTATGAATTCTTAATTATTAATCACTTCTACGCTAATTAATCCTTCACAGTTCATATGTACATTACATTCTTGTTCTTTTGTAAAGTAAACGTGATCTTGAATAAAGAAAGGATCTTGTAATTACAGTAGAGCTCATGAAGAGTAAATAAAACATCTACAATTCTAATAATACTCGTCAATACTCGTTTTATTGAAAACCCTTAAGCGAATTATCTCAGAGAGTTCTTGAGAAATGGAGTACTCGTTCTTACTCACTCACAGATAGACAGACATACAGACAGACAAAACAAAAACATAAAGTATACTTCGTCCACTTAATAACGGTTAGGAATACATGTTTTACGTCTGTTGAACAGTCTTAATAAATGTACCTGGATAAGACTCATACGTCATGAATTAAATTGAAAATTCCTCTTAACCTACATTGCAATTTGTACCTGTCGCTGTCTGCAAAAATGTTGCAGCGTAATATTTTTTGTGACTACTGGCTACCGTACGTGCAGGGACATTGAAATATTGTATACACCTTAAGTAGGTTTGTCGTGTATGTTGTATGTGATGTGTATCGTATTCTGCGACCTGTCATTAAAGTACAGTTACACTATAGTCAACACATAAGAGCATTAGAAGGATCTTAAGAATAGAGATAAGAAGACATTTTATACAAGAGACACATGTTGCAAAAAGTACAATGATGTAAGTAGCTGGATGTGCATTACGTGGATATGTTATGTAGTATGTAGGTGGGATAAGTATCGTACTCTGTTCCTCATTCACTTCACAATAATATGTAAGTAAAGGAAAGTAAAGTAAAAGCAAAGGAAGCCTTTATGGTAGCACAAAAGCAAGAAATAGAGAAAACTTTTCACATTTCTTCACTTCACTCTCGTCTCCGTTCTTTCCTTGATAAAAGTTTTTTTCATCTCCTCCTCCTTTTCCGTTGAAAAATTGGCATGTGTCTGCCCTGAGGATTTCGCCTCTCTTATAAGGTTAGGATGGCCGTCACTAGTCACTACCCGCCAAGAAAAGACAGAACAGACCAGCAGACCCAGCACTAGACTGATTGTCAGTGAACCGAGCTGTCTGGAACTCAACCTTAATAACACTAATAACAAAGTGAAGGTGTACTGTACTGTAGTATTTTTTGTGTAGCATTATATGTTGTATAGTATATTTTTATACTTACTGACAAATAATATCAATGTACTAAATACAGCTCGGCCAGAGCAAAATGTTTTGTAGACTACAGATAAAATCGATTCATGAGTTTTTGTAATCTAGAATGGACATGTAAGGATACTGTGGAGTTTCCACTTTTATCATATTTCAAAGTACAAGCTAAAATACTTCAAATAGTTTTTGTAAACAGTATTTGCAAAGAGCAAAGATCCAATGTACAGTCTTGATTAAATTCCATCCCTATTTCTGTAATTTCAATTTCATCATCTTGACACTTTCTTTCTGCTCAAATCAACTATTTACTTACGAACTTACGATTTAATATATCTGATATATTTGGGCACAAAACATGTGCCGATTAATAATACTGTAGTTGGAATAGCAAGGCTTACAATGTCACAATCAGTCAAGCAAAGAACGTCACTTTTCAGGACAAAACTTCTTGTTGAATGTCACTGAAACTATTCCATATAAAAAAGAGCCTGAGATTCTGACTAGAATTTCAAGTTTTAAAAACTTCACATAAAGGAGAATAAATACTATAAACCTGCATGCAATAAGAAAGATTTCTTTGTACACAAACCGTTCCCAAATAGTAGTGGTTTTTTAATTTAAATAAGAGACCTAATTAATGGAAGGATTTCTAATGGTTAGATAATTATTATGTTTACTTACCTAGTCTAACTTTATGTTCTGTGAGGCACAAGCATTCATTTCAACCACTATGATTTTTTGTGAAAAGCGTTTTTACATAAGTGCAACATTTACTAGAGCTGAATTAATATCAGTAAAGCAGTCAGACTCAGCTTACTTTTTCATCCAATTTGTAAGAAACTTTTCCCAAAGGGATTATCTCTCCATTGTAATACGTTTGCGAAACTAAAGCAGCTTCTCTTGAATCTTAATGTTGACACAAACTTTAATGCATTAAGAGTGAACTCAAAAATTGAATCGGGCGTTATAAATAGTGGTGTTTACTTGAATTAATCACCAAATGTATTGGAGTCTATTAAAGTACTATGGCGCTTACTAGACATATGCACATATCGTCAACACTTACTATGGTCATGCAACCACAACCGTGAGTTAGTCTTCGTCCGTTATCGCTACACAATAATTCGATTATACATGCGGTATAAACAATCTATTATAACACTAAATATAATTTATGTACCTAGTTTACAATAAATTGTTGCAATCAATACTTTAGGGATCGGAAATGGGAATATATAAGCAAATAAACCATTCCTAAACGAAAATAATACAGTAGAAAAACCAGACAAAGAATTTCTAAAAATTAAAGCACAAGTAATGTTCAATGTAATTTAGTTTGTGGTACGTAGGTAATTGGTCAGAAATAGCCCATTTTTGAAAGCGAACCTACATTAATCCCAACAATCACAAGAAGACTCACTGAAAGTTTCAACAACAACAGAAGAGTTCTTGAGTTATGGAGACTGTCACGCACTGATATTCATAGTGATTTCCAATGGGGTGGTAAGCGTGCGTGGTGATATAAGTTGTGGGGTGATTTTCGTGCGGGGAGGTTCGCGTGTATTACCATATTACAGACTCTGAACATTTTTCGGTTTTCAGTTTTCATCAGTTTTCAAAACAAAAGCCATTAAACATAGATTGACAAAGTTGATGAGAAAGTTATTAGTTAACACACGAAACGAAACAATAAAATTAATTACTGTTAATTGAGAATGAATGATTCTACTACTACTACTGACCGTGCTACTACTATACAATACAGATTTTGGTACAGATTTTGGCATTTAAAAACATATTTGCAAGTAGGTAACTTCTTTGGTACTATTTATGTTTATATGGTTAATGGACGTATAGTCATAGCCTACGAATTACAAATCCACATGATTAATGCAAAAACTACAATAGACTTGCAACGGGGGTTATATTTCCAGATGTTAATTGGTGGCTTGGTGGTATTTTCTAGTAGCTTTGTAAGGAATTTTAAATAAGCTCAGGTAATATGGAATTTAGGAAATAGATATTTCCTGGTCTATGAAGGCACTTCAATAAGGAAATCTTTAAAACATACATAGAGATTAGAAAAGTAAACTTTTGTAGAACTCATTATCAAAAACCTTGCAGTTATTAACAACTTTTGGATTGCCAACAGGGAAATCATATTTGAAAATACCTAACCTATTAAAATATCTCCTCCATGAACCTCGTTCTAACTTATAGCAATTTGTAGGTAAACTCGTAGTTAAATACAAAATGGTGACATTAGCACTGGAAAATAAATGAAAACCATAAAAACATAAAATAGCAATAGTTAAACGTGTGCAAAATTACTTTTGCCCACGATTTCCATTTACGAAAATATGAAGGGAGCAAACGTAAATATTATGATAAACTATCTACTTACAGGACGTCTAGAGTAATTGCATAGGTTCCGTAAGTGTTATAGTCCTACATTTATTTGTAGTATGCTTGGATGCCTAAGTGGAAAGTATATGTAACCGTAAGCAAGGGTACAATCATCAACTGTCTGAAAAAAATTGCAATTCTCTACTGAGTACGATGAAAAATTCATTAGCACAGCCAAACGGTATCATGTCACGTCTCGATGCTCCATTTGTACGAATCCAGAAATTCAAAAGCAGTCACGTCCACACATTCATAACATAAAATACTGGTAAAAGGCCGCTAGTTTATCATGAAAAAGAGTCACATAGTCACATCCTCATTGTAGTTCGTCATGACATGAAAGCATGAAAGTAAACTCCCGCTTGGTTAATTCACTGACGTTTCGTGAGACCAGTGTCGTTAGAAGAAGCAAAATAATAAGTACGTGAGCAAACTATCTCTAGGTACGGTGCAATGAAGATAACTGTAAACAATCTGGCAAAGTTAGAAAATTGAAAACAAGAAAACCATTAACTACATGTAGGATTTTTAATGCATAAGGAAACTATGCGAATGCATGTATTTAATACCCACTTTGTTAATATTATATTTCATGTGCTACAAGACCTTACGTTGCACGCTTCTAAACTATTTCCCTGGAATAAAGTTAATGATAATGGCAAACAAGAATTTACAACTGTAATTACTCAGACAACTTTAACACGTCATTTGTGATGTGCTTGCAAAATAATTGGATTTAATATCAGTGAAATAATAAGCCTTTGCACAACTGAAAGAGAGAAGGTACAATTTTGAAAGGGAGCTGTTGCAAAGAACTTTGTAGAGCGTGAACAAGTGGAAAGTTGTAACCTTCTACGCAACTTCCAAAAAAGGAATCATAGCAAATATTTCTATTTTATTGAAAATATCTATAATTCACAAGAATTACGCAGGAATAATGACTGTGCCATGAGAATATTCTATTCGAAAATATCAACTCTCTAAGGATTTAAAATTTGAAATGGAAATGAAAGAAATGAAATCAGCGTTACAAAGGGTATGCAGTACGTGCTACCTTCTACTGCTTCTACTACAATATCAAACTGATATACTATGCATTTTCTAGCGGCATTCATTCGGGTAAGAGTAATTAGTGGTTAAATATTCATAACATGTAAAGAAGCTTTTATACTACCCAAAACTATTGCAGCACAAATTATATACATATCTGTGTATACTTAATACAGACACATGTGATAACTGAAGGCTATTACCGCCACTATTATTAAGGAATTCAGAATGCACACTTGAGTGCTCAAAATTCAAACAAACAGCCAGTACATTATTGGTCTTACGACTTTTGCACTGATCATCACAACATCCACTTTCAAATGATCGGACAAGGGACAAGCATCGACAATTGTAAATCTCAATGTTCCATCAGATTTTTAAGGCGATTCAAAAATATGTAACTAATTTGTTTGCCAGTGATGATTGCCATTACAAACAGTTGACAGAAGAGCATGTAAGTTGCAAACCACTACTGGTGATTAAAATAATCAACCTAAATGCTAAACTTTGGTCTCTATTTATGAAATGCTGCCAGGAAATACACCTGTGAAAATGGGAATTCCTTTACATATTTCCTTGAAAGAGCCTAGAGATCATCAAATGTACCTAGATAACATCATATAAGCTAAAATCTACTTGGATAATATATATATATTATCCTATAGTTCCCAATGGCCTATACTATAACATACTACGACCTACGATACATAAAGGGTCTAATAAATGCATAGGCAGCAGATACTGTACCTGCTGTACCTTAAACTTGGTTTTGTTCTATATTTCCGGTATCTGGAGAATTCACAACATATTTTTATATATTTCACAGCAGAACGAAAGTTGGAACGAAAAGTGGAACGTGCGAGTGGAAGTGTGGTTTCATATTTGTTCTTCAAATTACTTAATATAAAAATTTTAAATACGCTTTAAAAAATTTTAATTTCTATGCTGGAAAGATTTTTTGCGTTTATACACTGAAAATTTTCTGAAATTATTGCCAAAAACCACCTTCTGCTGAATTCTACAGCAATGCCGAAACCTGTTATATACTAGAAATTGCCAGATATTTTACTACTGCTCAGCAATTTAATACGGATGTCAAATATGAAAAATTACTCCCTGTTTAGATACGAATCCTTTCAAACTAGCTATACATTTATGGTAGATCTATTATTTTGGGGGTGTACTTAAAATACTCTCATAGATAAAGCCACTGTGAGCATACATGATGAATATTTAGAATTTAAAGTAGCGAAATAAACTGAAACATTGAATAGTGGAAAGAGTGAAACTGACGGTTAGTGAACTGAGGAAGACTGTGCCAACGCTATCCCGACTGTCAGGTGCCAGCAATACCAAGTATATCACAATTTCCAACAATTAGTATACCTATAGAATGTTCACCTACATGTGAATGTAGTCATAGAATGTGGTAAATAAGAGTAATTTAGCTTGCATTATTGTGTGGCAAAGGCAAAGTCCAGTCATATAGAGTTTCGTATTGATTTTAACTGCGTGAAGAGAATTTCGTCAGAAGTTATATCACATGATGGTAAATATTAACAACCAAGTCGCAGTTAGCCTCTTGAATACAATTGCTTATACTGTAGTAACCGCTAATTACTGAAACTCAACAAAAAATGAATATGCTCACTTCACACTAACTGGGAGAATATATCTACATTCATAAACGACTTGACTATCTGATCTTCTCGGTTCATGCATTACTTATCAGTAGCAAAAGCGTAATAACTACGTGTACTATGAACCATGCATTATTACCACAGCTATTTATTTAACACGAATACATACCCACCTATAAATTCCTATGCATTCCGAAAGTAAAAGTAGTTTTCTCTTTGGTGTAAGCATGGGTAATCCAATAACCTTGCGATATTTCAGTTTCCGGGCATGGGTACAAATGGAGTCGACATTCAACTCTCGCTTAAATTGCTCAGCTTACTCACTCTCTTCAACTGACTTGCGAAAGTCTACAGGCTCCACAATCCCAATATTCAGCTTTCCGCTTTCTATTCTACATGTAAGACCAAAGCTCACGCGGAGCGAGACGAAATGAGGCAAACGTAACCAAACCAAACCGAAATTCGAAACTGAGTGAAATACTTGCAAAACCAGAGAGTGCTGGAGGAAGAATATATATTCTCATCTCAATCATGCACATCTTATTACTTGTAGACTCTTTTCTTTCACAAGTCCTTCATAGATGCAAATACAAGTAAGTACTACAGATATAAATAGAGATTCATTTATACGTACTTTTTAGTAGATTTTTTGAACATCATCATGGGGATCTTAAAACACACTTAGATACAATGCATCTGGCAAGCGTAGTTTTTGGGTCATACAATATCTAAGAAGCACTGACTAACAGATAGTCATAGTCATGAGTTTCCCTGGATCACCTTACTAAAAGTAAGGAAAAAGTAGTATAAGTATAATCCAAGACATGCTTTTCTGTCTGCACATAAAGTATGAAGAGAGTATCTTTTATTATGCAGACATGGCATTTACAATATGTGTCAATAGTAAAAATACAAAGGGTCCACCTTGTATATTCCTTGTATTTTTATACTAGGTGATCCAAGGTTCTTCTGGTTATCTAAAGGCCAAAATGCAAATTTTTCTGCTAATGGTGACCACACTAGGTTACCTAAGAACGCGTTCTTAGGTGACCTAAGTATTCATCACTGAAGTAACTTCGGTGATGAACCTCGATTTCAAAAAGTCATTTTTTTAAATTGTTCCAAAAAGATATTTAAATTGTAGTCTAATATAAAAAATATAACAAGATGACAGCATTATTTGTACTTGTACATAATTAATCCGACGCAGAAAAACAAAGATACGAGTAAGCTCTCAAAAGTGATCCAGATCCAACCTACAAGGCCTGCGCAATGAGAACACTAAAGGAAGCTACACCGTTTTGCAACTTTTGCTACAAACTGTAAATTTTCATTTCGAGACTCTAGTTCCTAACCAGTATAAGATTCTACTGTAGAACTTTTTTATTAAGCCCATGTATATCTGTCTGTATTATTTAGCGTTTAAGACATACTCTGGGTGCATTGCTTTGACTACCTCTTTTAGTTTTTCAATCGTATGAGCTTTTCTCTTGCTTTTACAATTTCGTCATATTACAAACTAGACGAAGCTACGAACGTCATTGCTCCTTGGTTTCCATAACTTGGGAATTTACATGAGAACTAAAAGAAAAGAGAGCATGCATGCTGCTTCACAAAGTAAAGGTAGCTGAACGGAAGTGATACTTTCACTTTAGACTAATATTACCAGTGAGCATTGCATTTTCAACGGAGACAAGACTTATATGTGAATTTAGGTATATAGATATCTAATCTAAGTATATGCATTCCTACTTAAGTACTGAATACTGTTGCACCTTACTTGGAAACAGTAAAAGTAGAGTAGCTGAATACGAAAGTTTAACCCGTTGAGATATTATCTCTTTTATGAAGACGGCCACTGTATAAGTATAATACATCTAGCGCCTTTTGAGCTATCAAGGTGAAGACTGTGTAAAAGACTTAACAACGCTACCCTATCTGTAACATCCTTTTAGTCACTCACAGGGGATGGGAATTCTATTCTATGTAGCTTTCCCTGGAATGGTTTGATACAGAATTTTTTACGATTGCTCAAACTTTTATTGGAAACAATGATGATAGTACTGCAAAGTTTTGTTTCTTTTGGGTTTTACCCCGCGCTCAATGTGCAACTTTTCGATTGCAATGATCATGTCTGCTAAATGTATCTCACGCTAGGTTACATTGCGTTTAGTTCACCTAACTTGTCTAACTTAGCAGTGTAAAAGGATATCCTCCAAGGAAATCCTACCTTAAAATCTACTTACCTCTCCTGACAATAAAAGACTTTGCCTAGAAACATTCAAATTGGACTCTGCGGTCCGTTTGGTCATTGAAGATTTTTGTTTTATGTAACACAATTATATTTTACTTACTATTTAAAAATACTTTCGAATAGTGATTATCGTACTTATAAAATATTTCTCTGAAACTAAAACTTCCTATGTATAAAACACGCCTGCATTAGTACATGTGTTGCTAATATGCATTAACGTATACTTGTCTCTGAGTTATGTGATATAAAAACGATTTACTATAGTGAGCGAAGAAAGACCTAGATCTACAGAATGTAAATGGATTTATTCCTTCTACAAACAAAACAGTGGTTTCGGTTGATACCGCACCAGCAGGAAGGTTATAGTAAGTGTTGGAAATTATGATATGGGTAACGTTGTAAAAGCAAAGAAAAAGAATTGAAACGTTCTTCGTATTTTTTCCCGAGAAAAGTGTACCTACATACGTATAGTAAACATCAGAGAACTATTTGTTCCTCTAGAACATATGGAATTGTCGAGCAATTTCTCGAACTATAAATGTTATGTAAGTGTACGTGTATTATAAACCTGAAACGGATGAATAGTCTTGAGTTATCGTTTAGGCGGCGCATCATGTCTTCCGTCCACAGACCTGAATGTAGAGTCTATCAGTGGCTTCGGTGCATCCAGCATGACTGACTTTACTTACCTAGTGGTTGATGTTGCATGATGGCGATGGAAATCAACAGAGTATGGTAGGTCAACTTAATTTGAAGACATATCGATTCCTTTGACACATACAATAGGATGTTCCAGTTGAGGAGCGATTAGATTGGCCACGATAATGGCCATATTTTTTCCACTTCTTAAGTCTCCTCTTCTATTCTACATCCCCAGTACCAAAATAGTGAAAGAGAAAAAGCAAACTTTTTATCCGATGTTTTTCTGTGGTGAAGTGTATATAGTAAGCACGTAGGAGCATTATGTCGAGATGTGGTACTTGTGTGTAAGTATTGCATGTAGTCAACCGCAACCACAACGTTTGCTTTTGGGTAATATTAGACGGTTGGCTGGAGTACGCTATTAGCACAATTTATAATGTAACTTCATCTTGCTCTATTTCTCCGAGTATAATGCACTATTATCAATACCTTCATCGTAAATTGCTAATATAAGGTACGTTAGTAGAAATGTGCGATGTGCGTGTAGCAATGTTCAGGGAAAGCATAAATACACAATAAATGATTTCTTCCCCTGCACTGTCATTGAATACCCAAAGGAGAAAGTGTAATAGTAAATAACTTTCCCTTCGTTCGTTGTGTGTTTAAAGGTTTAAAGTCTAGCAACCTCTACCGACCTGTCTTCCCGTACATGCATTGCAGTATATAACAGACAAATTCAACTTTTCCATTTGCAAATTCTTTTGAAAGGCTCATGATTTGCTGAAATAAATAAAAGTTTCTTTTAAACTTCATGTTTGTTGAAAATTTTTACTTTTAACTTTTCCAAGAAACCTTCTTTTCAAATAGCCATTTTTGATATTGTACAGCTATTTCACAGTGGCTCTTCACATGTGGTTTTTTAGTTACCTAAATAAACAGTATTTTGAATTACAAATGTTTTATATTATACACTTTTTACAAAACTTACCTAGTTTCTAAAGAAAAGCAAACAAGTACTACTGCATACTGCAGCTTTTGAAATTCAATATTTCATTACAATCTTTTAGAATGCTATTAGTTTACGATTCCAGGCAGTGATTACAATTGGGTACCATTTAATCTGTCGTCTTAAATATTGGAATTTTCGTTTTGTTTGAAGGAATATTTCGTTTTCGCTTTCTATTTAATTTTTCGTTTTACGGTTTTTCTCAAAATTTTAAAACGAAAGATTAAATAACTCCCAGAATTAATATTTCGTCTTGCCCTTGCTTGTAGCGACCATTGACCATACCATGTAATATGGATGTGCCTTGCTACGACAAGCTGCTACGTTAAGGAAGGTACATTGCACCTATGCTCATGGAACATGCACTGGGAACATGATATTTTGGGTAAATTGCCATAAATATATGATAAGTGTGTACCTAGTAGTATCAAAAGAGAAATGTTAGCTATCATTCTTCTGACGTGTTCCAACTAAGAAAGAACCATGGCCGGACAAAGCCTTATTTACTCATCTAATAGTGATTTTTCGGAATCAGAATCAGAAAATAGTGACATTAAAGCCAAATCAAAAAGAGGTAAAGTGGCATACGTGTGGAGTTTTGTGAGGAGTTTTGATAGTGAGAAAGAAGCCCTGGAGTACACAAAGCATCGTTGGACCAAAGATTCGTATCTCAACACGGCAATGTGCAAAGTTATCTATTTGTACTGTAAATTCGGTAAGACTGCCCCACAAGAATGAAGATGGAAGTCTTTGTGGATAAGTGTGATTTGAAGTTTAATGGTGGCTCCCATTTCCATTTTAAGAAAAAATTGTCCGAGCAAACTAAAAATGACATTCTTACGATATTGAATAGTGGAATCCAAAAACCGAACTGTATACTTCGCCAGTTAGCGGATAACCAAATGACCATGCCACCGAAGACTGTGCTGAATAAATTTCAGGCTTACCACAAACGGAAAAATAATGACAATATACTGTACTACGGAGACCTGGAAAAGTTTTGTATCGACAACCTAGACTTATCTTCCTTAAATACTTAAGGACACGAAATAACTGTAAAACGAAAAATTAAATATAAGTCATTAATACTTAAATGTAAAACGAAAAATTAAATACTAAAACGAAACATTCATAAAACGAAATATTCATTCAAATAAAACGAAAATTTAAATATTCAAGACGACTGATTAAATATAACTCATTACAATTCCTGCTTTCCCGTCGTTAGTATTAGTAAGACAGTCAAACGTTTCACTGGTTTAGGTTTAAATAAACCACAATATACCGAACTCTCAATATGTTAGTTTATAACCAATACAATAGAATCAATGAAACGTAAATGACTATGATATACAAATTCTTAGTTTATATTATGCCAGACTACTATATAAAGTATTATTTACCACCGTAAAATATCTATGCACACTTATTTTTAGATCTTTCCTGCCCTGCTTCAATAAATTTACACGGTTGTGCGCACATCTGCTATCTATATTTTCCGCTTTCCATTCTCCTTAAATATTCCATACCTATCTATAACTACGCATACCTCTCGAACTCATAAACTGTACGGTAAATGGATGCTTTATTCACATATTTTCATATGCATGCGTTGTTTAGTATTAAGCATCGTATTCCCAACTGCAAAACTAGTTTTAATATGTGAAGGTATCAAGGTATGTGCTGTGCAACTAGGTGTGCAATAGATACCAAATAGAAATTCGTATCTGTACTTCTGTATTCACTATGGTGGGAAAATAAGAGACAACCACAAAATTCAATATCTACTTCTAGGACAGAACCTACGAAGGGAATTTCAAGCAATATCGAGTTGAGAATAAAGTATAATCATCATTCAACTATATTGGGTTCACATCTATGCTAACTTAAAGACTACATTTTCACTTTCACCGCCGTTCCACTCCAAGTTATCTTGTGTAACGACTATGCAATATGAAATGAACTTTCCTTTCTTCAATAAAACATTATTTTATTGGGTAGCGAAATAAATAAATAACTGCATACTTGAAGATTTGTCTGAATAACCAACACCAAACCTTGCAACTGATCCTATCTTATCATCTGCCAGCTGGATAAAATTTCATTCCAGACTTCAATGGAATTAATACATCAAAAATTGACCTATTATAGGTAGATTTAATAACTTAAAAATACTAATATTTACCTATATATTACAACAGAATTACAGGCATGGCTATATTTATGATTTTCTGTCTTTATTACAAAATATAAACTAAGAGTGCATCCAGCCAAATACACACTATCATACCAATTGATTATCACAAAACACAGCAGAGCAGACATTGTAATCCCCTACAAGGCAAGGTAACCTAAGAAAGTTAATTGACTCTATAATAAATCCCGCTAGGTATACATATTTATATGGTAACTAATGGGCCGAGTGCATGTGAAAAGTAACGAATTATGAGAGGACTAATGGTTTCAGCCGCTAATCTTAAGTGAACCCAATCAATGAACCGGCCGAACTTTCTGAGCCATGGAAAGAGAAAGTCAGAGGAGAAAAGCATATTACAGTGATGTGAAAGAAGTAGACTGGAGTGTGGCTTATGAGTATCTGACACAAGTATAACTTGCAATAATATTATAACGTTTCCTGACAAAGTTAGTAGAAAATTGTCGTTGCGTGGGCACATTGCGAAAAGATAGAGTGACTAACTGAGGAAAGCAGTCAGAACAGGGCCTAATGTTGAAAAGAGTGCTTAAGTTGTTATATAATGCATTTCAGCTAATGATTTCTCACGATGCTTAATGCTTAGCCGCAGTATTACATTAGAGGGAAAAGTGCCTGCGGAAGTTTACTTCACTTTCACTTATCATATCGCCACATCCCCATCCGACAGATCCTTCCTTCCGTCTTATTAAGCAGACTGTTGGGTTGACATTGTAGGGCATGGGACTTGAGTGCTAGATAGTTTCGTAGTGGAAACGGATCGATTGTATTTCAAACCACTTTTAAAAATTTGCATAGAATAATAAATAGAAAAACTTCCCCTCCAAAGTACTTTGCGTTTGATAACTTTTTCCTTTCGCTACAAGTTATGGTGCAAGTTCGTATGCCACAAATCTCTTGAATATTCACGTTTATCCAGAAAGCTTTATTACACGAGAGACGCTCAACGAAATTTTTTTAATAAAGTAAACAAAGTAAACACTTCAGTTTTGAGTTGAGGAAGTTTGCAAAATTCTAATTACAAGTAAAATGGAGAGGTAAATTAGTAGTAAGGCTTTGTTTTAAAGGTTTACATTTTGGTATACACACCTCTAAGTACAGTAAATTCAAGGCCAAATCAATAAACGGAGTATAATAATATCAAAATTTGTTTTACAGGAAGTTTATCAGCCATTAGACCAGGAAATTATATTTTACTAACGCTTTAAGAAATTGCTTTATTACTTTGTTTCTCTAGAAGTAAACACAGGCAAATGATTTTCTTACACCATTTCAGGAAAAATGCAAAAATCTTTTGCTACGGGCAATGATCTCTAAAAAAATTCATCAAAGGGAAAACAAAGTGAATACCTATATTTTCTTCAATTATTGCTTTATAAATTTAATGTCCATAAGGAACTGTGGGATTTAAGGAAGATCAATCTCGAGAGCTAATAAAGTGTTTTACATAAAAAGCACAATGCAAATCAATAATAGAATGTTACTACAAAAATGATTTAAGATCAGGTCACTCTAAAACTTTTCAGTGAAGAATTATGAGCATCAAACTCCAAGTCTCAACTTTCTTATACTACCGGGCGGGAATATCTCCCTATATTCAGAAAAGTTTACTAACTTGTGTGAATCATGTCGTATCTACATATATTATGTACTTTTCATAGAAGCCACAACTAATGCACTGCATGCCAACTAACGATATTTGTTGTGAAGCAAGAAGTAGTTAATTATGGGTGCCATTTAATCTATCGTCTTAAATATTGGAATTTTCGTTTTGTTTGAAGGAATATTTCGTTTTCACTTTCTATTTAATTTTTCGTTTTACGGTTTTTCTCAAAATTTTAAAACGAAAGATTAAATAACTCCCAGAATTAATATTTCGTCTTGCCCTTGCTTGTAGCGACCATACTATGTAATATGGATGTGCGTTGTTGCTACGACAAGCTGCTATGTTAACAGTTAACGAAGGTACATCGCACCTATACTCATGGAACATGCACTGGGAATATGATAGTTTGGGTAAATTACCATAAAGATATGATAAGTGTGTACCTAGTAGTAGCAAAAGAGAAATGTTAGCTATCATTCTTCTGACGTGTTCCAACTAAGAAAGAACCATGACCGGACAAAGCTTTATTTACTCATCTGATAGTGATTTTTCGGAATCAGAGTCAGACAATAGTGACATTAAAGCCAAATCAAAAAGAGGTAAAGTGGCATACGTGTGGAGTTTTGTGAGGAGTTTTGATAGTGAGAAAGAAGCCCTGGAGTACACAAAGCATCATTGGACCAAAGATTCTTATCTCAACACGGCAATGTGCAAAGTTATCTATTTGTACTGTAAATTTTGTACTGCTAATGTAAATACTAAAGGACACGAAATAACTGTAAAACGAAAAATTAATTATAAGTCATTAATACTTAAATGTAAAACGAAAAATTAAATACTAAAACGAAACATTCATATAACGAAATATTCATTCAAATAAAACGAAAATTTAAATATTCAAGACGACTGTTTAAATATAACTCGTTAATTATCTTGCCTCTAAGATATAACTTACTGGCAGTAGCAACTGCTTCTTATAAGTTCAGAACTTTTAAAAATAAGTAATTAAGAAATTATTCAGGTACGGATTACCACACGCTTTGTATGGCAATCCGCCTCTGTATAATAATCAATACCATAATACCATAAATTACCATAATAAAGGGATTAGAACTAACAATTAACCAATTTGTGAACATCTGGACCATCGATTGCAGTTACCTTTAGTTGACGCAATACTTTTAATTTATGCAAAATTTGCCCATCAATGATCATACAGTCATAGAATGAGAATTCCTCTGTGAACGCAAGTAAAGCAAATTCCCTCAAAGACCTACTAAATTTTTATTATGCTTATAAAGTTACAGGTGCAAACATTTTACACTGATCATTCACACTGTAGATCACATACAGTTAAAAATAGCGGCAGATGAGCACAAAACACTGCAGGTGCCGGCAAATGGATTCATGGAATATTTATAGAGTTTCAAAGAGAGATGAGATAAAATTGTAATGCTTTCTAATAACTTGAATGGGATAATAATGTAATATGCATGTGACCTCTTCCATTTCGTCTTTCCATCTCCGTATCTTATTAAACGAAAATTTCTTCCATCCTCCCTTCCTCTCTTCAACTTGACTTTGGTTTTGTCTACTCCAAAGTCAATAGCAAAGGATGAGAATTCAGGAGGAGCAGCAGGTTTGCATTTGGCATGAGCATAATAGAATAATAGAAGGAAGTTATAGCCCAAATGCACCGAGAAGACAGTGCTCTGAAGTGAAGTCTGAACTGAACCGACTGAAGCCGAACATAGAATCATTCAAAGAATCCCCATTCTCCAGAAGTAAATCTTTCAGATATGTAAATACGATTAGGTCGTATATCTATAGTGTCTATTCTTAGTCAGGTTGGCTGCTCAAATCAAGTTAAGGCGAAACCCTTAAACCTCTCGTATTCGATCTTCTCCATTCTAAATACTCACTATACTGGAACACATGCCACGTGTAGGTTTACATAAAAAGATTTACGTAAGCAAAGAGAAGTATTTTCAATCGCTCGCTTCAAAGCAGTACAAAGTCAGATTACATTACAACCTAAGATTTCTTAAATTCTATTCCCCTTGGATTTTGATACGAGGCATATTAAGCTTTACTAAACTAATTATTTAGCTTATCTGCGTAAGCTTTCGTGAAATATCTTTGATATCTTAGACTTTTAAGCGCCTCAATAATAGAAAAGACATATATGGTAACTTCAGTATACGCAGAAATCAATAAAATGTGTATATCATTAGGAAGCATAATAATGTCTAAGAAACAAGATCTTTCAAGAAGAAAGCGTTGTAGCTTGTAGGATGTGCAGAAACCCATAAGTTTGTGCATCTTGGAGAACTATCACTAGTTTATGTAAAATTACTACATTCTGCGTAACAGCTTTTAGTAAACAAGATCGAGATAGGGCATGCAAATGTTCTTTGCTTGTTGAAACATACTCTTAGGGACAATGCATATTTCGTATTCTAAATAAAAATACCCAATTCATTTCGTTTCGTGATGTTATGAGAACACATGCAATATTGGTATGATATGTTGGAAATAAATACTTATGGCCCCTGAGAAAAATAACCAAAACTCTGTATATAGGTTTAGGTTATGGATTCAAAGATCAATCTCATAATGCAAAAGACATCACAGACCAGCTTCTTTAAGATGGAAAAGAGCATAATACGTTTCCCTCTTTGAGGTGTGCATTGTTCAATATCGACTAAACTAGATATACTTTCCTAGGTAAGTTCGCCGCTATAAAGAGCACAGATTCAACTGAGAATATGAATAGATCGTGGTCGTGTGTGTTCTAAGTTCTAGTAATAGCGTAAAGAGATTTACGAAGTCAACGTGCCTCATTCAACAAGCGCATTCTCATCCACTCTTTTCTTTCATCCCTCCACATTCAACAATAATAAGATAAGAAAACTTTGGTTTCTGGTTTTCTCTCGAACGACCAAAACCATGTGCACGGACATACATTTGCCCATTGAAAATAGACGTGAAGGAACGATGCGAAATGAAACGAAACCAAGAGCCCATTCCAAAACACGATCTAACAATAACTATACGTTTAGTTGCATTACTATCTTCAGTACAATACAGATACTTGCTTTCAAAAGCCCATTTCATCCTGCATAGCAAAATCCATGATCCATGACTTGGGTTATATAGCTGTAGGAGTGGTTCAGGGCAGTAGCCTAAGTCAGTATACAATGTACATAAGAGAGAAGTACAGTATGTTTAAACTGTAGATAGTAACATAGCATCATATATTACGCGTAGATAGAATAGAATTTATAGCCCCTTTCTTTTCTTCGCATCACATCACATTCGGAACTTTTACAAAACTATTTTGTATTAGTGCTATTTGACTAGTTCTTATATTTGGATTTTCTACTACATACTTTACTTAGTTTGTTTAATAGTGCCATGCTTTATATACCGTAAATACTCTTCTTATACAACTGCCTAAAAGATTTTACAAATATCTTGGTTTGTATTTTTCCTTTTAGAAAAGAAGAATCCTACTGCATATTTTGAATGCTTTTAATTTCTGAAGTCTTATTCTCATATTACACTACTACATGTTCTTATATAGGCCTTAGGGTATTCCCACATTATTTACGGTAAATATCAATATCAGTCCAGTGCTACAGATACAGCTACATACTGCCAAGAAGTTTTCGTCCGTGTACTCACAACAGATACGCAGAAAACATTGTTCAACCATCAGAATTTCGAAAGAGTGGATACTGTACGTAAGTGCACTATTTATTATAGTATGTATACTATCGTATAATTGTTTTTGAGTTCAAGACAGTTCAGTTGAGAGACAAGTCTAAGCAACATAAGATAAGGTATATGGGTTTGGCCAGTTTACCATCTTTCCCAAGAAATATACTGACGTAAGAATATGTATGGACATGTGCATGGTTTGGTCTGGTCTGGATCGACTCACTTTACTGACATTCACGGATATCGTGATACTTTACTTTCCCTGCTTTCACTCTACAAACTTTCACCAGAGAATCGATGCTATTTGTTTCGTCCTGTATAAACTTGGGCTTGAGAGAGATCAGCTATGTACTGGCATTATGTTTAGTTCAATTTCCGAGACTCGGCCTTTCTCTCCTTTCGCTACATTAACGCGCCCACAAACAACAATTTAGAAGATGTAATACGATACAATGGAATGCATTTATTTATACGCGTACGTGTTCCACTCAGCGCAGCAGCTAAGTACAATTCTGAACATAGTGCACTTACATACACAAACACAGCAAACATAAAGTACATAAATAGTCGTACCTATCTACCTACTCACTCACACACTAATAATAACTAAGAGTGCTTACATCACAACAGCAACCTACCTACTTACTTTGGCTCCTCGCTTTCTCCCAAGTCAAGTACCAACACGGTCAATAACAAAAACGGAAAGTAAAATAAACGAGAAACAGGTTGATTTGAAACAATGCTTCTTATCATGCAATAATGCTACATAAACGCAAGCATAGTTTTTATCTTCATGTGCCGCATGTACCAGTAATTGTGCACATACCCTACTGTACATTGTGGTTACCGAATTATTTATATAAATGGTGAACCCTATATTTAAGTAAATACGAGATGTAAGGCAAGCATTTGCAATACATAAAAATTAACTACCCAACCTGGACAAATAATCTGCAATACAGAAACGTCTAGACAAGACAATAAGTACATCCATTTGCGAAGGGGCGCATAACAATAAAAATATCACAATACTACACAGCAATTTTGTACCCTACACATTGTTTGCTATAACGATACATAGACCGATGTGCTTCCCACTACAGTTGGTGCTAAACTTCTGAAGTGCAATGTAATGTATGTACACACAACAAAGCATTCTAAACTTCAGTTCAGAGTGTCCGTGTGTGTAAATATCCTTTTATTGACGGTTATTCCACGCACCGTTTTATAACCCTACGTAAATTGGTCCAGGTTATTTCACATTCGTTGACATTCGCCACCCTCCTCAAGATATATATATATTTATTATCCAGTCAAGAGCAAATAGTGTTTTAGAATTAATGCACACACAGAGAATTTACAACGAATGCGTAGCAGAACACTGGATACATCTACAAAGATTTTGTATTACGTACTAGTACTAGTTGCTTAAGAGAAATCCCTATTCCATTTAATTATGATACCAAATTTTGTTGTAGACTTTGCAAACGAATATTTGACAAATAGCAAAAAAATTCCGAAACCTATATCGAAAAATTTTCTAAAATTATTGAAACAAATAGTTTTCCAACCCATAGGCTTACATGTGATAATAATTATTTTAACGAGAATTGCATGTTGTAATATATTTAGCGAAGCATAATATTTAAAGCCTCTTTGTATTGTAGCACTCAAACTTAGTATACAGTATGTCTATAAAGTCTCTTGACATAGCACTTTCACCATTGTTACACTTTCACAACTTTAAAACAGACTTTAAAAGGTTATGTGTTCGAGGTTCAGCGGCAATACGCAATGCCAGTCGATGTTCCCACTCTCTTCGGACATTTTGTAACATCACAGGAGTAATTGTCATGCAGCAATCAATGATTCTCTGCTTCAATTGTTCAATCGATTGGGGTCTTGTTTCGTACACTTTCGATTTGATATAACCCCATGCATAAAAGTCCAAGGGGGTGAGATCCGGTGATCGGGCAGGCCACTCACTCCTCGTCGTCTTATCCAATGAGGAAAAGGCTGGTCCAAAAAAATTCCTCACTTGTATGGCGTATTGGGGAGGAGAGCCGTCTTGCTGGAACCAGATAAAGTGTGGATCCACTCCATTTTCATCCAATGAAGGCATCAAGAAATTTTCTAGCATTTCGAGATATGCCACCATTGTCATTTCAATTGATAAAGTAAGAAGTAAGGACCAATTGTGGCATTTGTTAAAATTCCCAGCCAAACCATTGCTTTTGGGGAACCTTGCTCCCGGAGACCATCCATCCAATGGGAATTTCTTTGCCACTAATAATGACAAACCTGTCGATTAACATGTCCATTGAGATCAAATACGACTTCATCACTGAATTTTTAAAAAAATCAGTGGTGAAAGTGGTGAAAGTTTTTTAGTTTAACAATGGTGAAAGTGGTATGTCAAGAGACTTTATAGACATACTGTAGTTCCAATGCAAGATTTATTTTTCCATCAGTAATACTTTAAATGTAATGTACTTATTTAGTGTAATGTATCTATGCAAAGTAATCTAATTACGTAATGTATTCGTACGATGTATCTATCGATGCAATGTACATAGGAATTGGTTGCATTACCTGCTTGTAGCCATGTATTTTACTGTAGGCGAAACTTGTCCTTAAACGGCCTGTTCCAGGAGACACATAATTGATATCTAATGGTTAATTAGATGCTTTATCTACGAATTGGTTAGTTACAATAATTAAAACAAATATGCAAGCAACTGATAGAAATATGCATAGAAAGTGAAAGTCCGGCCAAAGTCGCTAGAAGAAATTCAAATGTTAAAATGATAGCAGGGATCTGTTGAAAAACATTAAACTACATGATTGCCTAATTGCCACTTTATGAATATTATGCATGCCGAGAAATATCCTTGTGATGAGTGACGCAAAAACCATTTGAGTCCAACGATGTGTAACAAAATGAGATGAGGTCTCACTCAGCCTTTGTGCCCGTTATCTCAAAAAGGGGTGTGCCGAGTACGCCCACTTCCAATGCAGTTCTAAACGAGGTTGAGATGAGTCCAAATCCGAGGTTTTATCCAAATCGGTCAAAGCGTTCTGGAGTTATGGTGGTGAAATACATTCGAACAGTCAGCATAGTTCCATAAGCGAGCCTCTGCTCTGGCTCGCTAAAACAAAGCTGTCTGTGTTTGATTGCATAGTGTACTACTATCCTGCAATATTCATTTATATCCGGCTCTATTCCTGTTCCAAAGTTTCTGTTTAAATTCTGGTCACTGTAGAATTTAGGCAAATACGTTCTTCAAAATCGTAAATCTGTGATACAACTAAATTTTATATGCATAGGCTGTGCGTTTGGATTGTTAGTGAATTGATATGAACAGATAGAAACATTGTCAGTGCAGCGAACTAGAAGATTCCAATGCAGACTAACAGAAATTCTCATGGATTCGTTCAGATGATATCGAGCCTTATAGCTATATAATCAAATACTATAACATACACAAACAACAATATATATTCAACTGACTCCTGCTTCCCAAAATGGTTTAACCGAAATTAGGAAATTACTTTCTATTATACCTTCTTGGTCCTCAGATTGCTCAGTTTAGGCTAACATCAAGTGCCGGGTAAATTCAATCTTAGTAACAAAGTGTACCGGTTAAACTACTACTTAAATTGTTAAGAGGTACATAGACAATGTAGCATGAATAACATTGATATACTAGTTAATTTTGTTCTATGTGTCGTAGTCTTTGGGAGGACGCAGCCTTTAAGAGGACTCGGTGTATATGTTAATTGGTAATAACTTTCTTTCTATTATACTTAGCAATCTGAAATTTGGAACGTAAATCAATGTTGACGTAGTAAATACTTTCAGTAAATTTCGTCCCTCTAGCTGCTACAAAAAAAGTTATTTAAAAAAGTTAATAAAATGAACTATATTTGAAAAAATAAATAAATAAAAGTGCACCAAATACTTAAACTATTAATTGAATTTGCAACTATGTGCATTCGTATTATCAGTACTTCTGCAAGGGTATTTACAATAATTGAAGTCTTAACAAGATGTAGGTATTGCACTTTAAGTGCCTAGCAATAGTGTAAAAGTGAATGCCTGTCAGCTGCTACTTCTCCTCCATGTCATAAGTCATAACGTACGAAATTAATATGCTTCTATAGCTTGTAGCTTCTCACAATCGATGATGAACATTGACAAAGAGAAAAGAGAATATAAACAGAAAGTTCCTTTCACTCTATTCAAAGTTCTGTTTCTCTGTGCGGATTCGGGCATTTATTGGTGAAAGGATTGTCATTGAAAATAAATATTCATCATTGCCTTATTATATTTAGTGCAACATATATGCAGGTAAGTTTGGTTGCATGCACGTAGAGTAAATTGATTATATTCTTATAGGGAATTTTGGAATTTATATACCTCGAACTTGACTACTAAAGCTCAGTTAACATGACTTAGCTCTGCGCAATATATAATTCTTCCCATTAACAAATTGGAAATCGACTGCACTATGAACAAAAATTCTGGTTCTGGTTTATTCGCAGAACTAAACATCACCTCTTATCATCTTTTATAGAAAAGCCAAACAATTGTGGCGTGAATTCTTTTCTTAAAACCGTTTAGTGTCCTAATTAATTAAGCAAAGCAGATACTCAGATCGCCACCAGTACCACCTCTATTTAATCTTTTAAATCAATAAGATACCGTGTTGTAGCTTGTAGATACCGGTATGGGAAATGAAACGCAACTTTATTTGCTAATATTATGTAAACCTATGCAATGCTAATGATATGCTTAACCTTGCTTAACCTCACCCTTTTTGTAACACATCGGATACTTTTTCACCATTCGGTACCACAAAGTATTTTATTTTGTAGTACTGCTTGTTTAAAGCATGTACTGCAAAACAAAAACAAACCAGGTTCAGATATCTATGACCAAACTAATAATAAAATAAAGTCGTCAAAAGGGACGTGTAATTTAAAGACACTACCGTGATATTACAGTCCACAAATTCTCTTTTAATGACATTTGAAAACTATGGGCTAATTGCTAATTGCTATATTGCTAATTGGCTAAATGCTGTACATTATGCATGGAAAGCAGAAAGTACTTTTGCTTATTAAATGGATCATGCTGATTGAGTGGTCTTGTGAATACCATAATATTGTTTAAAGGTAAAACCAAAACCATACTGTGCTGTGAATAAGTACTTTCTGTTCAATAATAATAAGTGTTTACTGGTCTACACCAGCATTTAGGAAGGTCTTAACCGGTTTGATAACTTTATATCATACACATTACGACGGCCGGTATTTTCAAATTCTTCATTACTTTCTGTTCTTTGAGTTCAAAACCCGAATAGAGGAAATTCCACTATTACTGGAAACTTAGCAAGGTACCAGGTACATCTGGAAACTATTTTTAGCAGTAGCAGAATAGTTCCGTCATTCCGTCTTAGAATTGCTTTTAGAGGGATAAAATTATTATTTTGTATTACATTACGCTGGTTCGAAAGCATAACAAATGCTACAGATGAAAATTTTGTTTTATAGTAGCAATTTTTGAATTTTCATAATTTCTTGAGCCTATTTTTAAACTTGTATTAGTTTAAATGCGCTCTTGGAAATAGTATCTCTTTTTGTTCGATTGCAAAATGTTTGGACAGGAACCCAGTATCAAAACCTCCCCTCGTTTCATTGAATGGAACAACCTTGTTTTAATAAAGTGTGCGCTTCATCGAATCATTTGGCATTATAGTGATAGCAGCACACAAACTCAATACTGCCGGCCGGATACCCCGAAAATATTATATTATAAATGGTAATAGGTAATACTATATGCTATAACAGTGTCTGCCAACTACCACACATGCAATGTTAAACGAAATGGTTATAGTAATAACAAGCACATGTAGGTATTTGTATATACGTAATGTCACCACACCGGTGGCCCACAGCAGACAAAGAGGAAAGGCCCATTCCATTTCTATGTCTCAGGCTTTCCAACCAAAGCCCATCAGTTAGAATTATAAATCAAAAAATCGATGAAGCTTTCACAGCAATAATGACATCATGCTGTACTCAAGAGCCCCATTTTCACTTATACTTGGGAAATTCTGCGGTTTTCTTTGCTTTCATTTATATCTAGGTACAAGCAGTAATTCTAGTGCTTTAGTGCTTTAATGAAGGTATCATGTTCCTCCGTTGCTTTACATCGTATCTATCTAACGATTGTAACGATATGCACTCGGACAAACATTTCTGTTTTCTCTCTTTCGATTTTCTTTGCAATACCTAATCGTAAAATGCCTTTCAGATTTATCTTTGTGGGTATGTGTCTTCCTAGGCATAATGAGCAAGCCGGTATGTATGTATGTATGTACAAGCCGGTATGTGTGGTCAAGTAATTTCTTATTTATGCAGTTCTCTTGCCGGAAAAGATGCGCTGTCTTGGCAAGCATGACCGAAAAAAACTACATAGTAACAAATACTTACTTTCCTGAACATAAATAATGCTTAATATGTTTGAGCAAAAGAAGCAGCACGTTAATAGTGTGTCAATTTACCTCTACAGCACTTTCTCTTCTTCTTCAAATTTATTGAACGAAGAAAGCAAGTTATATTAAACGTAGGGACTTAATACTTTGTACGAACACGGTCACTATGTAATATTTACTTTTGGATGTTTACCAGTTTATCTATTTTTCGCTACCCGGCAGGTATTGATAAAAGCTTAATAATTATCAGATATTTATTAGGAAAAAATTACCATAAATTAATTCGGTGTATTTGAAGTTACAAAATTACTTTATTTAATGTACATAGCTTTAGCCGTTGTCGTTTAGATTTACTATTCAGTTACAAATCTTTGTCTAATTGAATTTCAGCAAGCAAGGTCAAGGTTCAGCTTTACACTAGCTCTGGTGATACTGGTGTACGCTTTAGTAAAGGGAAAACGTTTGTATGAACGAAACATAAATGAATGCATAGGCAGAAATCTGAGACTAAGATATTTTGGTATTCCCAAAGGATTCCATTGCACACAACCAGTATAAAGAAAAATACTGCATTTCCCTATGAAAGCGGGGAAATATATTATGAGGGAAATTATAGCGTTTTGTGGATTTGCGACGACAATATCTTAACCCGTATTTATTGGCCGTAGCGTAGCTGCTACAAATTACGTTGGCTGCCAGCCTGTGACCTGTGGGTGGATTGGTGGATATAAAATCGCGCTTTTGAAGATTTAGTTGTGCTGGATAGTGTTGAAAATTTCGATTTATATATAGGGGTGGCTCATACATGTTCAGCATGAGATCTCATTTTAAAGGATAAAAACAAAAGAAATACCTAGACTGGAACCGGATACCTAGAGTAGAATCCATAATCCTTTTTGTGGTTATCTACTAAACTGTAAATAATCAATGAGTTTAGAGCTCAAGGGAAAAGAAGCAGAAACGAAGTGTATTTCTGTGTTTTATCTATGCACAGCAATTTAGAGGAGGAATAAAGTAAGTGTCTTTCTTAATATCGGCATCAAGGTAGCTTAAGTGAACCCGTCTACCAGATTTTACTAAAGTAATAATATAATTTGTACAATGCGAACAGACTTTGTAAACAGAATACTTTACTTCTACTAATAACTCACTTATTAAATATTGTAATGCCCTCTGTTAGTTAATAGTTCCTAAATTATATATTTATTATCTCATAATTGTGGGAGATAATTTTGCATACAATTTTATCCTATTGTTCGTTACATTTGTAATTTTGGATCAGAGGATCAGAGATAACGCACATCTGTTTTACCCAGGGTAACCATATTTCGCGAACCGAAAAACGGGACAATTTGACCAAAAATTGAGGGCGGAGGCAATTTCAGAAAATGTAAAAGACTGCATGCAAAAATTATTGTGTTCTACATATTAGAAACACAGTGTCTGAACAAATACTATATTAAAGATTTAGAGTCAAATTCTAAAATCACTTGCATGAAAGTTGCAAGTACTAGTGCACTGCACCTAATGTAATGTGTAGGAATGAAAAAGTGGAATAGCAGCTGCAATACATCCTTGGCAGTGTCTATAGTGTCAGTCATGCAAGCGAAATGACATGATGCTACATGTATTACAGATATTACGTAGAGGTAGAGATGTACTATCACTTCTTTACATACTTCTCTCACCTCAAATCAACTTCTGTAAAATGCATCAGTAATTTGTATGTGAATGTATATTGTCCCATAACAGTAGTTCAAGTACATAGTGCAAAGAAAACTGCCTGTGCTAAATAAGTAAGGAGCATAAAAATAGCAATTCAAGCTGGTATAAGCAGTAAACACGAAGAATTTCCTTAATGCACATTATGCAGCGAAACGATGTAGTGAGTCTAAAGTACTCAAAGGCCACTACCGTCCTACGATCCGATGTTTTCCTTTGTAGTTTTTTAGAATTCCCCCTTATCTATTTTGTCTACCTTACCTTACCAAATGTTAATTTTTAATTTTCGTGATAATTCGGGTAGGTTAAAATAGCGCAACCTCTAAGGACTACGGCAAGTTTAGTTGTTCTGCCTTTATATAATTCCTGTAACATACATAAGGGTAATGTTATGTTCCAAAGAAGGTCTTAAGTCTAATACTACTGCGAAGCAAGAGAAGTAAATAGTTGCAGTTACTCAAAAGGCAGCAAACAAAGTTTGATAATTGATGAGTAAATAAAATATTTGAGTTGAAAGAAAATGCATGGACTGACCGCATATGGACGAATTTCTCTCAGGGAGGTTACTCCAAACGCCGTTAATGCAAGAGACTGTTTTGTAATCCGGCGAGGCATGGTGGAAGCCTTGATAGCATTTGACATTGGCTTTTGAATGGTTTTGAAATATGCCACCTCCATTACTTTTGTCCAAATACTCGAAGACTCCATTCTGAATAGGTGAAGGATATTGGCAACTGGACCAACTCGGTGTAATCGTGACACTCAAGATGCACAGAACCAACAAAAAGCACTTGCCATTGCTGAGACTTTTCTTGGGTCCATGTCCTCGGTCTTTGCATCCGTTTCCATCGAGTCCAATCTCTCCATTCATTTTTCATTCAGTCTCGATCTCGAGTCTTTCTCAATTCAATGACTTTTCTTGATGTCAATGCTTATCAGCTCTACAATAGCAGTTGTTCCCAATACAATATAAAAGAACTTTACATGTATAGGGAAGGGACTGATGCTTGTACTTTTAGTCTGTGTATTTATTTCCCAAGTCAAGTCAAAATAAAGTCAGCAGTCAGATCAGACCTGTTTTAACTTTATTTTGCTCGCAAACGTTTTCACTTAACCAAAAGCTCTTTTGGTACTTTCTCCAGTTCTTATCTTTTCTCAACTTGGTTGACTGATTCTTCTCGTTCACTCTTATTTGCTTCTGTATTATTGTGTAGGTTAGTATATTATGTAACGTTTACGATTTTCAAGTTGGTATGTGATACTCTCTACATACAAAGTAGATAGCTTGTCGCTTACTCTTTAAACGCAGGTAAAGTATGACTATTCCACTTCGATTCTGTTTTCCTCAATTTCAATGTTACAGTATTTTCCACTGATATATTGTCTACTGATGTGCCAGATAGTATTTTGTATTTCAGTTCTGTCTGTTTCATATGGAACTGTCTCTCTGAAAATATCTCCAACACTCTGCACTCCACCTCAGAAGACGTTTTCCTTCCTCGCCCCTTTTTCCAATTTGATTTTCTGACTATAGCACAGCGCTTCAGTTCAGCTCAGTGAAATCAAGTCAACTTATAAAGCAGTAAGTCACTAGTCAGTTTCTCCTTTTCTTTTCTCCGGAAAATTAGACATTCCTCGCACAGCAGCCGCGAACAAATAGTCTTACTCTTACTACTTACAACATAGACATTGAACTTCTGCTTTCGTCGGGTCGTTTCTCTTCTTAGTCTCTTTCTACTTTCATCTCACTTGGTTTATTTTCTACGGTGGTTTGGTTTTCTTGGTGTGACGAAAATGGAATCGATGAAAAGCTCAAAAAATCTTATGCTTGGAGCTTATGTATTTTCAGCTTCCTTATTGTTGTTAATACTTTTACAGCTTAGCTTGCTTATTGTCATCTGTTTACAATAGTCTCGCTTCGTCTGTCTTCTTGTCTCGTGTTAAGCTGTAAGTGCTTTAATACAATATTTTATACGTGCAATGAAATGCAAAGACTATTTTCCCATCCACAAATACAATGTTGTATTGCTTTTTCTACAAGCAAGGTGGTGGTAGTGCTAGCTGACTGACAATATTCTTACGTCAACAATAAAACTGTAAAACGGAGAGACATTTTTTATCTACCGCGTTCGTTTTATATTTGAATTATTCTTTCCTTTTTGACAGTAAATTTTTTGCGGGAAAGTTAAATCAATTTTTCTTCAGTACTATTGTAAAAGTTTGATTGTTTAGTTTTCAGATTTCTCCGTATGCAGTGTCCCTTTATGTGAATATTCCTATCTCAGAGAAGAAGAATGTTCAAAACTTTGACAGAGATTGAAAAGCAACCCTTTTTCGGTATTTTAGGAAATAGGCAACCTGTCACACTCAGACTCATTCATAACATAACCAATAGCTTCCAAATTCGATAGAAGCAGATACTTATAGTTTTATATAGTTATTGTTATTACATAAGAAACGAAAATGTGAATTCACTGATAATCCGTAGGTATTCACGATGTATCAATATTGCAGGTGGATAAGTAGTATTATTGGCACTGGAATACTAAACGGAGACAGTATCAAGTAACCAGATTTAGAGTTTAATTCAAGTATATTTTGCCCTTAGGTTTTAGCTACTTTTATATTATTTCCCTGGAGCTAGAAGAGTGTAAAGCCAAGATAAAAAGAGTACTGTTGTGTAAGTTAAAGAAACACAAGGGACAAAAGCTACTCGCGTCTTCTGTATAGTATGAGTGTTTTCTTGTCTTTCCTACAAGTAAATATGGGTACAGATACTCTATTCGTTTTCCATTCTATTGCTGCATTCTACAGACATTATTCTTTAAGTTGTACTTCCCATTGACTTTCCTCTTCAATTTTGCATGGATATAAATTGCAAAAAACTCTCTACTCAAATAGCTTGAGTGTATGTCTATGCCAAATCCACACAAGGTTTAGTTTACACAAAAGTACAAGAACAATGTTGATACTATTACGTACCTTGCTTCCCTTGACAGCTCGCTCTTACAGATATTTCACGAGATTTAGATGTAAATACAGCAGACCTGACAATGAGTACGAAGTGAAAGAATTCGTGCACAATACTGTCACAGACAATTGTATCCACACTTACTATAGAATATAGTATTAGATTATTTGTATATTTTTAGGCTTCAATAGATTTCTTGTAGAAGAACTTTAGTTAGTATCGTTTCTCGTCAGTCTCAGCTCAAAGCTGAGCAAAATGGTTTTCTAGGTGAAAATGGTGAAAGCACGTTGATGTTGGGAAACCAACTTTGTCTTTTCACTTGAGCTGATTTCAAGTTCTTACAACTTACTGACAATCTTTCCGTCTCAAGACACTCGTTTTATCCCTCTATTTCTTTGCGTTTGTACAGATAGAGGACGTATTAATGCAAGCAAGCTGAAGCAGCAATTGTCAACGTTGTTACTTACGTCACGAATGTCCAAATTTCGAGATATTTAATGATGGAAGATGGTAGGTAATGAAAGGTTCAGATTAGTCGTTAAATGAATTACAACTGGCAAATGTACGATAGTCTTTAGGTATATTTATTATGGAATTAATACAGTATACTGTGTATTGTTAATCAATGTCCAGTATTTTGATTTTTGTGCTGGTTACGTACATTTACTTATTTATGCTTGCAGCCGCTACTTTGTTCTTTGAACGCTAAGTTTCCCTTTCGTCGTTAAGTTTTTGTCATGACATGACATGCAACGAAATGTTTCTGTCTTGTCGCTCAGCTCAATCCTCAGTTGGCCAAATTCTCTAAGCAATTTTCAGATGTCGAACCCAACTGCCAACGCAGTACAGTTGACAGAGTGACTAGAGGCAAAAACGTTTTCCCTTTCTAACAGAATACTGAAGGGATGTGAGACACTAACGTAAGACAAAAAGAAAAAACTTGAGGAGAAAAGCACCTTAAAGTTCAATCTTAGTAATCGTAACACCTTCAAAGAAAGGAGTTAGGCAAGGAGAAAGTAAAACAAGTTTTCCTATTTTCCACTGATACTTTTCACTTAGTTTATTGTGATATTTTCCAGTGTACTTTTTACTTACTGACGGATGAGTGAAAGTGACCGGCTTACGGGCACACAAAGCAGACCTAATTGTATG